>SJYX01014457.1:151862-182337 GCA_006410675.1 Oreotragus oreotragus
AAAAAAAAACTTTTTCTAATGATAAAGGGAAATTCTAAAAGAGGATATAACAGTTGTAAACTTGCAAACATCTAACAAAAAAAAAAAAAGTAAATGAGCTAAGTATCCAACTCAAGAAAATAAAGAAATCATAAAATCAAGGGAAATAGAGATAATAAATAGAAGAATAAAAAAAAAAAGAGTTCTACATTCTGAATTTTCTTTTGAGTTCTAAAATTAGAAAAACATTTAACCAAGATATCATTTTGCCTGATAACAAAATTTAGTATAAAATATCCCTGAAGAGTGATGCCACCACCCTCGTCAACAATGGTATTGGTGAATAAATGACATCAGGCCCTGTGTAGGTCCTCACCAACAAGCAATTTTGCCTTTCTCCTATTAGAAAAAGTTCCCAATGTTGAAAGGTATGTTCGTGTACACCCATGCCGGATTCATGTCAATGTATGCCAAAACCAGTAGAGCACTGTAAAGTAAAATAAAATTAAATTAAAAAAAAAAGAAAAAGAAGAAAAACAAAAAAAGAAAGGTATGTTCCATCCTATTTGGCATTATGTTGAAAAGGGGACCTAATTTTTTAACCAATTTCCTTTAAGCCACAAAAACCAATTTCTATAAAGGAGAAATAAATCTTGAAATTACTTAATCACTTCATTAAATGTAAACCTCTTTACTTTAAAAAAAATCACCAACTTTTTTTTCTCTACACAGAATATTACAATCTCCTATCTTTGAAGACTTCAAAAATGTATTAGTTCAAAATCCATTTCTTGGTTCCCACTGAGATTTAAATTACCTGAAACTAGTAGCTTCACTACAAGAGTTCTATTCCATGGCTTGTAAGTTGAATTCACCAGCATGACAGCTATGATTTATATATGTAAATTCCACAGGTTTACTGTATATTCATGACATTGGCAGCACTGGTTGCCAAAAAGATTGGTACTACGACTGAAACAAATACACAAAATGAGACAGGAAGTAACCATAATTTTTCCTGCTTGCCTAAGTTTATTACTGTAATCACAGGAAAAAATGGAGACTGTCTAGAGCACAAAAACTAAGATAGCAGCTGAGAGCAAGGTAAACTATAAGGAAAAGAAATATTGCATATAAATCAAAGCAAGCAATGAGGTTTACATCACAGTACATAATATACAATTATTTTATTACAAAAGTTACTGCTTGCATACCAGCTTCAATTATTACATTTTCTAAAATTTGGCACAGGCTATATCAAGAGAAAATTTACTAGCAGTAGCATAGATAGTATTGCCCAGAATTATGGTTTACCTTTTGAATTCTTCCTAATACTGTAGTGAGCCTAGTCCACGAAACCAAACACTAAATTGTTACTGGAATAAAGTGAAAGAATGAGCTTTGTCATCACTGGAAGTCAAGCAAGACAAGATGCTTCAGTCTGAGGCTCTCTCCCTTATTTCCTCTGTTAAATAGCTATGCAAGCTGTCAGTGCTCATCAAACTGGAATCAATAGTTTGCATTTGTAAAAAACACAAATGGAAACAGATCTAAATACATCTGTTATCCTTTCTGTAGTAGGAATCACATCTAGAGTAACTTAATTATAGAGTTGGCCCTCTGTATCTACAGATTCAACCAATAGTAGAGCTAAAATATTCAGGGAAAAGAAGAATTCCAGAAACTTCCAAAAAGCAAAACTTGAATTTGCCATATACCAGAAAACTATTTGCATAGCATTTACAATGTAATAGGTATTTTAAGTAATTTAGAGATGTTTTAAAGTATACAGGAAGTGGTACATAGGTTATACAACAGTAATACACCAATGTATAGAGGGGACTTGAGCATCTTCTGGATTTTGGGACCCAAGGCAGGGAGGGGGTTGGGGAATTATCCCACAACCAATTACCAGTACACACGAAAGGATGACAGTATTTGTTACTGTCAGACTTGATACTCTCACAAAACCTGCCTATCGTCACAGCTACTCACAGCAGAATGGACTAATTCCAAGTTCTAATTACCTGAAGCCCCGTTGGCCACAGCACCTTAGTTACTCCCTGGTAATCAGGTGAGCACTTAAAACAGGACACTAACCTCACAGGTTAGCAAGGCACCATGTAGTTCATTTCAGCTGCCAAGTTCTTGATTATTACAGCATTAAATAAATTTTATACTATGCCACGGTCGAAAGTTTCACCAATGCTGACAGGGGATTTGTAGTTATCTTTCTGTGGAAAGGGCCTACAGGTATAGTCATATTTTGGATTAACTCCCTTGGCTTCAAACATAAACAGATTTCCTTCACCTTGTGAAAGTCTCACATGACTTTGTTCACCTCCCTGCTAACTTCCATTCCTCACGGACATCCTGCTCTGCTCTTCTATTTGTACCATTAGCTGCAGCTCATCCTTCTGCTGGCTAAACATGAGCACTTCCCTGGATATACTCGTTGTGCCCTGACCCTTGTCTGTCCACTCTCTCTCCCTCAGGGAGCCCACATATCAAGGTTTGGACCATGGCTTCTATCTGAGGACTCACAAAGTAACAATTCTTGCGCTTTCCCTCCACTTAATTTCTATTCAGCTTCTCTAGCAGCTTATCAGACATTTCCATTTATATTTGACTATTTCTATAAACTGAATTTTTTTCTCTCCAAAACCATATCTTTCACTCCCCTGGTAATGACAACAATCTAAGTAGCTAACATTTAATACTCACACCACACCTTGGAAGTAGATGCTAGGTGTTTTTTTGTTTTTTGTTTTTTTTTGTCATCACCACTTTACAAAAGAGAAAACCAAGATGACACAGCCTGCCAGGATTCAAACCTAGGCACACTAACTCCAGGGGCTTCCTGCTTAACCACTGTTACGCACCATATCTGTGATTATCTGACTATGATTTAGCCAACCTTACAGAAATGGCTGGGACTTCCCAGGTGGCACAGTAGTAAAGAGTCCTCCTGCCAATGCAGGGGGCAAAAGGCACTCAGGTTCAATCCGTGCCTTGGCAAGATCCCATGGAGGAGGAAACGATAACCCACTCCAATATTCTTGCCTGGAAAATTCCATGGGCAGTGGAGCCTGGCAGGCTACAGTCCATAAGGTTGCAAAGGTCAGACACAATCGAGCACTCATGCATCAAAGAAATAGCTACTTTCCAAACTTCAGCCAAAGTTCAGCCAACATTTTGGAAGTCTTCATTCTGACATGATTCATTTCTCACCTGGGCTGGTTCACCTCTCTTTAGGTAACCGGGTGATCCTCCACTCTCTGGAGGTCACCATATCGATGCCTAACATAGTGCAGATACCCAATTGATGCCATAGAGCACTACAGCCTAGAACTCCTGGGCTCAAGATTCTCCTACATCACCCTGACCCCACAAATAGCTGGAACTACTTGGGGGTCACAACACACAGCCTAAGGTCTCCATTCTGTATCGATGATTTCCTCCACAATATACCAATACCAGTTCAAAGAGACTCTACTTAAGTCCAGCTTCATCATTCAGGCCCAGTTGCTACTCAATGCACTCTAAACTCAAAGACCATATACCATCACATCTTCCTCTCTCTAATTAAGCAGGTCCTATACAGCGGAAACAGTGTCAGACTGTATTTTGGGGGGCTCCAAAATCACTGCAGATGGTAACTGCAGCCATTAAATTAAAAGACACTTACTCCTTGGAAGGAAAGTTGTGACCAACCTAGATAGCATATTGATAAGCAGAGACATTACTTTGCCAACAAAGGTCCGTCTAGTCAAGGCTATGATTTTTCCAGTAGTCATGTATGGATGTGAGAGTTGGACTATGAAAAAAGCTGAGCGCTGAAGAATTTATGCTTTGGAACTATGGTCTTGGAGAAGACTCTTGAGAGTCCCTTGGACTGCAAGGAGATCCAACTGGTCCATTCTGAAGGAGATCAGCCCTGGGATTTCTTTGGAAGGAATGATGCT
This sequence comes from Oreotragus oreotragus, assembly GCA_006410675.1. NCBI lineage: Eukaryota > Metazoa > Chordata > Mammalia > Artiodactyla > Bovidae > Oreotragus > Oreotragus oreotragus. Next base: position 155,807 of record SJYX01014457.1, read on the forward strand.
AAAGCTGGAACTCCAGTACTTTGGCCACCTCATGCAAAGACTTGACTCATTGGAAAAGACGCTGATGCTGGGAGGGATTGGGGGCAGGAGGAGAAGGGGACGACAGAGGATGAGATGGCTGGATTGCATCACCGACTCGATGGACATGATTCTGAGTGAACTCCGGGAGATGGTGATGGACAGGGAGGCCTGGCGTGCTGCGATTCATGCGGTCGCAGAGTCGGATATGACTGAGTGACTGAACTGAACTGAACTGAACTGATACAGAGTACGGGCTTTCTAGGTGGCACTAGTGATACAGAACCTGCCTAGCACTGCAGGAGACATAAGAGATGTGGGTTCAATCCCTGAGTCGGGAAGATCCCCTGGAGGAGGGCATGGCAACCCACTCCAGTGTTCTTGCCTGGAAAATACCATGGACAGAAGAGCCTGGCAGGCTATAGTCCATAGGGTCACAAAGACTCAGACATGATTGAAGTGACTTAGCACACACATACAGAGTACAGGAATATGACAAAGGAGAGAGATGTTTACATTGTTTGGCTATGTGACGACCTCCACACTAAATTTTTCAAACTGTATACCTTTTATATACCCTGACAGCCAAATGGAGGAGTTTAATCACACTTGCTTAACTATGGATGCCTATATTAATGCTACTGTTTTTACATATATTTGACATGGGTTTTACTGCATGGAAGAGACTCCTCCTAATATACCAAATTAAAAAGACTGAAATATATTTCAAGCAATATTGTCAATTACATACAACTATAAGAAATCAAAAGTCAGAACGTGTTTCTGGATTCAAACCAATGGACAATGAAAATCAATTAAATGAATTTTGAATATTGATCTTAACATTTTAGTAAAAATAAATGGTTTATTTGTTAAGATGATATACATACTCACTCTATTACAGCATTATTTTTAGCAACATGAAAGGATTCTGTATCTGTAATTATATAATCTGACTGTTGCATTATTAACAAAGAAAACTAGTACACCTTGGTGGAATATTCAAATCCAAAATAGCTGGAAAGCAGATCAATAAAGCAAAATGCCTCCTGACCTACAATCAGTAGGGAATGAGATATTTTTGGAAAAAATATTCCAGGGAGATGAAAGTTTCCATTCCATTACATATATTGTATGTTTTTTCGTTGAAATATGTCTCTATCAACATTGATTATGACATTTCCCAGTGAGCTGAACACATTACCATATATTATAGATAAAACTGGGATATTCACATGCAGATGGATGGTTCAGTTCAGGCGCTCACTCGTGTCCGACTCTTTGCGACCCCATGAATCACAGAACGCCAAGCCTCTCCCTTCATCAACAACTCTCAGAATTCAAACACATGTCCATCAATTGGGTGATGCCATCCAGCCATCCCATAATATGTCGTCGCCTTATCCTCTTGCCCCTAATCTCTCTCAGCATCAGAGTCTTTTCCAATGAGTTAACTCTTCACTTGAGGTGGCCAAAGTACTGGAGTTTCAGCTCAGCATCAGTCCTTCCAATGAATACCCAGGACTGATCTCCTTTAGGATGAATGGTTGGATCTGCTTGCTGTCCACGGGACTCTCAAAAGCCTTCTCCAACACCATAGTTCAAAAGCATAATTTTTTGATGCTCAGCTTTCTTCACAGTCCAACTCTCACAGCCATACACGATCACTGGAAAAACCATAGCCTTGACTAGATGGATCTTTGTTGGCAAAGTAATATCTCTGCTTTTGAATATACTATCTAGGTTGGTCATAACTTTCCTGCAAAGGAGTAAGCGTCTTTTAATTTCATGGCTGCAGTCACCATCTGCAGTGATTTTGGAGCCCAAAAAAATAAACTCTGACACTGTTTCCCCATCTATTTCACAAGAAGTGATGGGATCACATGCCATGATCTTCATTTCCTGAGTGTTGAGCTTTAAGCCAACTTTTTCACTCTCCTCTTTCACATTCACCAAGAGGCTTTTTAGTTCCTCTTTACTTTCTGCCATAAGGGTGGTGTCATCTGCATATCTGAAGTTATTGATATTCCTCCCGGCAATCTTCATTCCAGCCTGTGCTTCTTCCAGCCCAGTGTTTCTCATGATGTACTCTGCATAGAAGTTAAATAAGCAGGGTGACAATATACAGCCTTGACATACTCCTTTTCCTATTTGGAACCAGTCTGTGGCTCCATGCCCAGTTCTAACTGTTGCTAACTGACCTGCATATAGGTTTCTCAAGAGGCAGGTCAGGTGGTCTAGTATTCCCATCTCTTTCAGAATTTTCCACAGTTTATTGTGATCCACGCAGTCAAAGGCTTTGGCATAGTCAATAAAGCAGAAATAGATGTTTTTGTGGAAATCTCTTGCTTTTTCAATGATCCAGCGGATGTTAGCAATTTGATCTCTGGTTCCTCTGCCTTTTCTAAAACCAGCTTGAACATCTGGAAGTTCATCGTTCACGTACTGCTGAAGCCTGGCTCGGAGAATTTTGAGCATTACTTTACTAGCGTGTGAGATGAGTGCAATTGTGTGGTAGTTTGAGCGTTCTTTGGTATTGCCTTTCTTTGGGATTGGAATGAAAATTGACCTTTTCCAGTCCTGTGGCCACTGCTGAGTTTTCCAAATTTGCTGGCATATTGAGTGCAGTACTTTCACAGCATCATCTTTCAGGATTTGAAATAGCTCAACTGGAGTTCCATCAGCCCCACGAGCTTTGTTCATAGTGATGCTTCTTAAGGCCCACTTGACTTCACATTCCAGGATGTCTGGCTCTAGGTGAGTGATCACACCATCGTGATCATCTGGGTCATGAAGCTCTTTTTTGTACAGTTCTACTGTGTATTCTTGCCCCCTCTTCTTAATATCTTCTGTTTCTGTTAGGTCCCTATCATTTCTGTCCTTTAACGAGCCCATCTTTGCATGAAATGTTCCCTTGTTTTCTCTAATTTTCTTGAAGAGATCTCTAGTCTTTCCCATTCTGTTGTTTTCCTCTATTTCTTTGCATTGATTGCTGAGGAAGGCTTTCTTATCTCTCCTTGCTATTCTTTGGAACTCTGCATTCAGATGTTTATATCTTTCTTTTTCTCCTTTGCTTTTCGCTTCTCTTCTTTTCAGAGCTATTTGTAAGCCCTCCTCAGACAGCCATTTTGCTTTTTTATATTTCTTTTCTATGGGGATCGTCTTGATCCCTGTCTCCTGTATAATGTCACGAACTTCAGTCCATAGTTCACCAGGCACTCTATCTATCAGATCTAGGCCCTTAAATCTATTCCTCACTTCCACTGTATAATCATAAGGGATTTGAGTTAGGTCATACCTGAATGGTCTAGTGGTTTTCCCTACATTCTTCAATTTATGTCTGCATTTGGCAATAAGGGGTTCATGATCTGGGCCACAGTCAGCTCCTGGTCTTGTTTTTGTTGACTGTATAGAACTTCTCCATCTTTGGCTGCAAAGAATATAATCAATCTGATTTCGGTGTTGACCATCTGGTGAGGTCCATGTGTAGAGTCTTCTCTTGTGTTGTTGGAAGAGGGTGTTTGCTATGACCAGTGCATTCTCTTGGCAAAAATCTATTAGCCTTTGCCCTGCTTCATTCTGTACTCCAAGGCCAAATTTGCCTGTTACTCCAGGTGTTTCTTGACTTCCTACTTTTGCAGTCCCCTATAATGAAAAGGACATCTTTTTTAGGGGGTTTGATCTAAAAGGCCTTGTAGGTCTTCATAGAACCGTTCAACTTCAGCTTCTTCAGCATTACTGGTTGGGGCATGGGCTTGGATTACCACGATACTGAATGGTTTGCCTTGGAGACTAACAGAGATCATTCTGTCGTTTTTGAGATTGCATCCAAGCACTGCATTTCAGACTCTTTGTTGACCATGATGGCTACTCCATTTCTTCTGAGGGATTCCTGCCCACAGTAGTAGTCATCTGAGTTAAATTCACCCATTTCAGTCCATTTTAGTTCACTGATTCCTAGAATGTCGACATTCACTCTTGCCATCTCTTGTTTGACCACTTCATTTTGCCTTGATTCATGGACCTGAATCAAGGCAAACTGGAAGACAGATGGTACTTTAAGCCAAAGACTGACCAGCGTGTGTCACGGGTTCCACACTCACACAATACCTTTAGGAGTTATTAAGGTACCAGCAGATTTGGGGGGACAGACACAAAACACTCAGAACAGAGGACTGATTCCCATAGGGAGAAGGGAGAGAAGCTTTTCCAGTGGCAAGTGTCCATCCTCAGAATCAAGGGTGGGAGGAGGGCAAGCGGTTCTCATACTGATGACATTCCTCATCTATAGTGGAAAATGATTAATGTCAGAGGCCACGCCTCATGACTTTGTCTAAAAGCTTCTTTGCCTCTTGACCTGCTGCTATACAGAATTCTTCTATATGTGCCTTTATTACCTCTCTCACCAACTCCCAACCTCAATCACTGCTTATACGCTCCACTGGAAAAGTGTTCTTATCATCCATACTTTGCATCTGTCAAGACATTAAATGCTGATACTATCATTTATCACCTGCACTCTTCTCTCCCTTTGAGCTTCTCTTTTTAGTTCCTGTGTAAGAAGGTTAGGGTTTTCCAATCAGTTATCGGGTAGACAGAACATGCCTTTTTCTCTTGTCATCAGAGCAAGGGCTTCATGTGCAAAGTGCAATCCCTAAATCTTCTTTGGCTGTAGCTCCAGCTCTGCCTGGTGCCCTCTTGTGTTTCTCTCTCTGCCCCCACCCCTTCCTTCCATTTTAGTCATAACTCAGGGCTTTTCTCATCACCACAGTAGATGCCCACCTCACCCCTTACTTGTAGAGTGATATTTGTTCTGACTGTTTTACAAGTATCAAAAATTTAATGAAATTCACTGTGGTATGAGTTTATGTTCTAGGTAGTTAATACTAAATAAGCCCTTGCAGGGAAGCAAGAAACTTTATGAGAGACTAATACAATTGTAGTTTTGTAAAATAAAAAATGATCAATTTCCACACTAGAAAATGTGACCTCTGCTCCCCTTACAGTGAAGAAATTGAGACTTACAAAGAAAAACATGTTGTATCAGTGATCTGCATTGCAGGCAGACTTTTTACCATCTGAGCCACTGTGCTGTGCTGAAATCAACTATAGTTTAACTTAAAAATAGAAATAAAAAGTGAAATCACTTATCCTAACTACTCAAAGAGACTAACTGGAAGGGCAGATGTAAACTGGACAGTAGAATGTGGGAGAAGTAATAAGGAGAACCTAGAAATAGATTATGAAGCACTACAAAATTTTTGGCTAAACTTTACCTTGCTCTTATAGACAATACAAACTCCAGTGTCAGCTCTGAAATACAGTAATGCCATGAGATTTCTTCCCCCTCATAGTTCCTTGACCATTCTGCCACAATCTGTATTTCAGCCATACAGATTTACAGCTAAGTGTAACTGCTGCTTTTCACAACCCTTCAATCCAGACCACTAAAAGGATTCTTGTTTTTACTTAAGAGCAACACAAATACCTAATTTCCATCCTTTATTTTATTTTATTAGCATCAAGGAGAGCTAATTCCAAAGTCTTGATTCAATGTTCCCTGAAATAAAATACATTTAAAATTTATATAAACACACATACTTTAAACAATGGGTCTCCTAAATTTACATATTGAAATGGATATTCTCTCTAAGATTGGTAGTTTAAAACTTTTTTGAAAAGACTAACCATTTTTTTTCATGTGTATTAAAATAGTATTCCATTAGTGGGAATTGATTTAATAAGTCAATCAAGAAGAACAATGAGAATATTTCTACAGAAACATCTAACATCAAGCATTGTATAAAAGAGCAACAATCATATTAAACAAAGCATATACAGTGATTTACTCATTTTGTTTTAGTTGTATTATATGAAGAAAACCCCACATTTTCACAAATAAGTATCTATACATGTTAATTGTTAAGAGTTTTAAAATAGTATCTCTTACAGTCTTAGTATACTTTATCATTAAAGATGCCAAGAGAAGCTACATTCTAAAGGGTACACAAAAATGAATGTATCTGGTCTTATAAATTACTAATCTGGATGTCTTTGAATACAGTGTTATTTTTGTAAACTTTTAAAATAATAGAGCTCTCTTTTCAAACAGAATTGGGGAAAAAACCTGCAGGACTCAATAAAGCACCTCTGCCAAACCTTGGGTGAGGAGCATACAAAGGAGTTTGAAAAGCATTGCTCTGGATGATCAAACACTATGGCAACCCACATTCCTATATGCAAATGCCATTTTTTTTTTTTCAGAAAACACATTTGTGGGTATTTATAGATTCCTGCTTGATAACAGCAAAAGGTAAACTGTCATGACTTTGTAAAGAATAGTGGAACTTTGAAAACAAAGGTGTCTAAAGGCATTCTGATTAAAATAGCAATCTGATGTAAGCTTTCTTATGTCTGATAAGATACAAAAGTAGATTTTAATGTTTTTAGATCTATGTTGAGAGTTAATGTTCTAGAAGGAATGTTCAGAAGGAATATGCAGAAATGAAACTAAACGTGACAACTGGAGTGAATAAATGGATCATGTCACATATTTCATTACTTCAGTCACTATACTTGTCTAATGTTTTCTTTTGAGACACTGGGGCTGGGGGGAAAAGAACAGCCCCTGGATGAGAGTTAATAAACAAGTATGGCTATAATTACCTCATAAAGTTCAAACCAAACAGATATTCTTTCATTTTATTTTATTTTCAGTAAGTAATTAAAAGGCTTTAACAGAGTTTCTACAGATACGCTATGGCAGTGAACCAAATTTTAAGAATCCATTATTCCATACTAATATTTCCTTAAAAATCTTAAAAGTAAGGAGAAATAAGGGAGAGTTATATCTTAAAAGCCAAATTCAGACTTAAGTTGAAGAAAGTAGGGAAAACCACTAGACCATTCAGGTATGACCTAAATCAAATCCCTTATGATTATACAGTAGAAGTGAGAAATAGATTTAAGAGACTAGATCTAATAGAAAGAGTGCCTGACGCACTATGGAGAGAGGTTCATGACACTGTACAGGAGACAGGGATCAAGACCATCCCCATGGAAAAGAAATGTAAAAAAGACAAATGGCTGTCTGAGANATAAAATAAAATACAATACAATATAACTACTGTCTCTTATACACATCTAGATGTGTATAAGAGACAGCCCTTGGACTGCTAGGAGATCCAACCGGTCTATCCTAAAGGAGATCAGTCCTGGGTGTTCATTGGAAAGAATGATGCTGAAGCTGAAACTCCAGTACTTTGGCCACCTCATGAGAAGAGCTGACTCATTGGAAAAGACCCTGATGCTGGGAGGGATTGGGGGCAGAAGGAGAAGGGGACGACTGAGGATGAAATGGCTGGATGGCATCATCGATTCGATGGACATGAGGTTGAGTGAACTCCAGGAGTTGTTGATGGACAGGGAAGCCTGGCGTGCTGCGATTCATGGGGTTTCAAAGCGTTGGACACAACTGAGTGACTGAACTGAACTGATACTTTAAAGAAGAATGCGTTAAAAAAAAAAAAAGGTACAAATGAACTTATTTACAAAACAGAAGTATCAACAGCATCATGAATGTAGAAAACAAACTTATGGCTACCGGGGGATAAGCAGAGGGAGGGACAAATTGGAGACTGGGACTGACATATACACAATACTATATATAAAATAAGTAACTAATAAGGACCTATTGTATAGCACAAAGAACTCTGCTCAATACTTCGTAATGACCTACATGGATCTAATCTAAAAGAGAGGGATATATGTATTTATATAACTGAATCACTTTGCTGTACCCCTGAAACTAACACAACACTGTAAATCAACTCTATGCCAATAAAATGGTTCTTAGAAGAAGAACAATGTCAGATGATAAATGCAGAAGGAATGATGAAATCTGAAATTATACTTTTATAAAATCCCCAGTTATAATTTGATTCAGGCAAGAATCATCAACCAATGTTAAAACTATGTGAAATGATGCTGGGGAATAGGTTATTTACATGATCTCAAAGTATAATGCCACATGTGTGTGTTAATCACTCAGTCATGTCCAATTCTTTGCGACCCCATGGACTAGCCTACCAGGCTCCGCTGTCAATGGGGATTCTTCAGTCAGAAATATTGGAGTGTGTTGCCATGCTCTCCTCCAGGGGATCTTCCCAAGCTAGGGATCAAAGCCACGTCATCTGTATCGCAGGTGAGCTACTCTCTGAGCTATCAATGAAAACCCATAATGCCACATATCATTTATTAATTGCAAAGAAAAATATGGAAGATATCTTTTTAACCAAATGGTCACCCATAACATCACCAATAATGGGGCAAATTGATATCCATGTGCCTCATGCATATGATGCACATAAACATCATCTAAGTAGCATATTTGATATAAATATTTACTCAGAATCTAATCAGAGGGAAACAATTAATCAAATACAAATTGAGAAGAAGTCTATAAAATAACTAGTCAGCCCTCATCAAAACGTTAATGAAATGAAAAAAAAAAAAAACTTTAAAGTCCAGGAACTGTCTAGATTAAAGAAGATCAGAAAGATATGATAAATATATGTAACACATGCTCTTCAATTGAATTCTAGAGAAAAGAAGTTATTAAAGGCATTCCCAAAGGGATTGTTGGGGAAATCTGAATACGGGTTTTAAATTAGATAATGGTATATCAGTGATAAATTCTCTGAGTTTTAAAATTATACTGTGCTAATACAAGACAATGTCCTTGTTCTTAGGAGATACACACTGAAGTATTCAGGGGTGATGACATATACTAGCAACTAAGACTCAGAAAACAGTGAAAAGAAGAAATAAAAAAATACAAAGAATGTAGCAAATATGACAATGTAAAGAATTAGAGAATCTGGGTGAGCGGTGCAAATATTCATTGTAATATTCTTGTTATGATTCTGTAGTTTTGAAACTTCAAAATAAGTAGTTATAGGAAATACTAAAATGTGGTAGTAAGTTCCTCACTGAAAAAGACAAAATGGGTATAAAATAATTGATCAAGTCTGTTAATAAAGTACTGACTGCCAAACATTCAATCTTACTTTAACTCAGTTCAAATAGTTAATTTGTTATATACAAAAAGCATGTAAAATATTTTGGATGATTTTAATCAATTTCTTAAAATGTGGTAACTCAGAAATAAAATGATGCACTTGTATACTCACAATCTAATGTGACATTTTATAATTGGACTACATTAAAAACAAAACCATGAAATTGTTTTAGCAGCTATTTCAGCCTAGTCATCTATTTAATACAAGTAATTTTTCCAAATGAAGGCCTTGCTTCATTTGCAAAAGTAATTCAACAGTTCCCCCCAAACATAATGAATATAGAGGTTTACACAATTTCATGAGACTTACTGATGTACTTCCCTGCTAGTTAATATCCATTCAACACCTCTAGATTTTTCTCCAACTTATTCATATTTCATAAATAAGAAAAATATATTATAAACAGCTACTTGAGAAAATCGAGATTTAGTGTTATTTCATATCTTGATAGCAATTTGTATATTATGTTCATCCAATAACAGAATAGACATTTTTCATTAGGTTCTTTTAAACTATGCAGGAAAAACATGTAAAACTGGCCTATTACTGTTGATAAAGTCAAAAGAAAAAATCATGCCACAACTATTCAAAGCATCAAATGTTTCTAGATACTGTGTTCACAGTAACAAGACTGTAATTAAATGAAGTGAGGGTGCCAGGATTGGTTAAAAATACTACTTTGGTATCAGAAGGTACAATCTATCGAAAATCACCTGTATCAGTTTACCTCATCATAAAATAGAGATGCATTTCTGAAGAAGTATAGCTACAAAGAGTGATAGAAATCATGTTAAAAATATAACTATACAGCAGAGAAATGACTGGTCATCAGTACCAAACTACTAACAGTGGTTTACGTTAGCGTTATGAGGGTATTTTTTTTTAATTCCCTCTCCTTAACTACATTATCCAATTTTCTGAAACATATTACTTAGAATGAGAATAACAAACTTGAAAAGCATTTGCTTTCAATCATATTTTTGGTTTAAAACATATTTAAAGGAAACACGGCCTTTTGTATACAAACATCTGGCACTACTTAAAAAAAAAAAAAAAAAAAAAAACTCAAAGTCTTAACTATTACCATAGCATGAAAATACTACTCCAGAAACTCCCACCTCTGAGTTTATGTGACCTTATTTTGGAAGTAGTTGAATTCCTAACTTACAGAGTATACACAGTATTCAGCTGAAGAAAAGGAATTCAAATGAAATGAGAAAGGGAGACTATGGCCATGCAGTTTAAAATGCAGATATTTTAATATTTAGATGGAAGATTGGTGATAAATCGCATGGTTTCTTGTGCCTTTTCATTAAAAGGGTGACTATTAAATGTAGTCCATGGTCTGGGGGCCTGCTTAGAAGATTGAGCTTTTATAACGTCGTAACTACAACTGGTCTCAACACTGACCCTGAGGAATGAATGCATGTGCACATGTTACTGTAAGCTGGTAGTAGTTGTGCTTCAGCACTGTCTTCCAAAAAATGTATATTAGGAACAACTGCGAGAATCATTTCTTTGATCACTACTATAATAATGATTTCAACCTCAGTCGTGTCTGACTCTTTGCGACCCCATGGACTGTAGCCCACCCGGCTTCTCCATCCATGGGGTTCTCCAGGCAAGAATACTGGAGTGGGTTGCCATTTCCTTCTCCAGGGGATCTTCCTGACCCAGGAATCAAACCCACGTCTCCCACATTGCAGGCAGACGCTTTAACCTCTGAGCCACCAGGGAAGCCCCATATATTAGGAACAACTGTGAGAATCATTTGTTTGATCACTACTATAATAATGATTTCAATCTTTAGTGTGTGTTACACTTTACCAAGTACTTCATAAATCTATTAGGATGGCAGGAGAGCTAGCTACAGATAAAGAGACTTGGGTTCAGAAAAGATTGAATGCTTCACCCCAAATCACTGGGCCATTAAGAGACAGTGCCATAAGCCAAACCCCAGGTCTTCTGAGACCAAATGCTATATTTTTTACTGCGTTATAATTTATGCTCTAAGCATCCATTTTGTGTGGTGGGTTACCAATGGGTTTGATTTACTTAGTACACCAAGCTGTAAGAAAAAAAACTGAAGAAAGATTCCAGGATGTTTCTCTTTTGTCTGATAAGAAGCTATTTTTGGAGTTTCCTGCATAATAAGGAAATAATAGGGGAGGGGGGTTCCCTTGGTTTTTTTAGTCACATCTGTATGGGTATGGCAACCCACTCCAGTATTCTTGCCTGGAGAATCCCATGGACAGAGGAGCCTGGCTGGCTACAGTCCATGAGGTTACAGAGTCAGACACAACTGAAGTGACTTAACACGCAAGCACACATGTATATAAAAATCACAGTTACTATCAATAGTGTCACCACTAAAAGTAAAAAAAGAAAAAAAAAACTATACACACACACAAACACGCATGCACACACATTGAGGTAAACGAGAATATGAGCGTTTAGATTGGGTGTACTATCAAGTGGCACTCACAGTTCTAAGGTCCTAAACTGTACAGTTGAAAAGCAATTAAAAAGAGGGCAGCACAATATGGAAACTTTAAAGCAAGTGGGAGAAGAGGAAGCTGAGGGGCCACATAAATCTACAAGGACCTAAGAGAGGTTGCATGGGTGATGATGAACAATTGTTCTCAGTGGAAGGAGGAAACCTATCAAGAAGAAAGGGACCTGGACTGCAATAGGAGAAATTTAGTTTATTCTTGAAAAAAAAAAAAAAAAAAAAGATTTTAAGATGCTGGACTGCATTTCCAACGGAAGAAGATTTCTGTTCTCGTAAAGTGTTATGAAAGCTGCTTTCTCATTTCACTTTATATATAGTTCAGTGTCAGAGGCATTGTGAACATATAGAGATTGAACACAAGAATGTGTAATTATTTTATTGTTGTTATAGCCTAGTGTATTTTAAAATGTCTAAGGTGTATTAAGACACACTCTTTGCCCTTTGAGAGCGAATAAGCATTTTAATTACACAGTCTTAATTAAACAAAACTATTTAATTAAAATAATTATAAAAGGCAAGAGTACATAAGAAAGCTGCATAAGAAAGAACAAGTTTTTTATCATTTTGACACAGAGAAAACAGCTTTAAGAAATTAAAGGCAGTATTTAAAAATGGGATCACTTCTAATATTTATGTTAGGTTTAGAAAGCAGTAGTCTGTCTTTCCTCATATTTAAGTTGCTCAGTACATTCTGTTCATTTGAGCTAATGTTACCCATTTTCAAATAGCTGTTTGAAAGCACAAAGACCCTGTCTGCTCAGTCGTTTTGGCCCATAGAGCAACATTTACAGAGAGGCATTTAAGTCTGTGTGATAGACTAGCTCTCCCACAGGCAGGGTTGTCTCTATGTTGTTGGTATGACTAGAAGCATTCTCCAGCTGGTAGAAGATAATCTCCTATTAGCAATCTATGAAGGGCTAAAAAATAATGTAAGAAATGATAAATGCTGGAGAGAGTGTGGAAAAAAAGGAACCCTTGTACACTGTTGGTGGAAATTAAATTGGTGCAGCTACTATGGAAAATAGTTCCCCCCAAAACTAAAAATACAGTTGTCATATGATATAGTAGTCCCACTCCTGGGCATATACCTGGAAAAAATGTAAATTCTAATTCTAAAAAATAAATGCACCCCAATGCTCAAAGCAACACTATTTACAACAGCCAAGACATAGAAACAACCTAAATGTCCATCAAAAGATGAACGGATAAAGAAGGTGTGGTACATAGATACAATGGAATATTAACCAGTAAAAAGAACAAAATAATGCCATTTGTAATGGACCAAGAGATTATCATGCTGAGTGAAGTAAGTCAGAGAAAGACAAATATCACGTGATATCACTTATATGCTGAATCGAAAACAGAACACAAATGAGCATGTCTGTGAAACAGAAACAGACTCACAGACATAGAGAGCAGACTTGAGGCTGCCCAGCGGTGGCAGTGGGGGAGGGGGATGGACTGGAAATTGGGGATTAACAAAGGCAAACTATTACACACAGAATGGATACATAATAAGGTCCTACTATATAGCAAAGGGAACTACACATAATATCCTGTGATGAACCATAATGGAAAAGAATATGAAAAAGAATATACTTATGTATAACTGAATCACTTTGCTGTGCAGCAGAAATTAACACAGCATTGTGAATCAACTACACTTCAATAAAATAAATTTTAAAAATAATAATAATGTTAGAGACAGTAAGCAGCCACGGTGATGATCACTGTCCATAAATGCCTAGAATCCACCAAATTCTTACTCAGGTTTTGTTAAGAGGCCAACCTTTGGACTCAGTCTGACTGGGTTCAAGTCCCGGTTCTCCTACTTAGTTGCTGTGCAACCCCAGATAATGTACTTGTCTTCCTAAGCCTCACTTTTCTCATCTCTAAAATGGGGGTGATGATTATCATGTTTTAAACTAGTTTTTACATGGAATTTGCTTAGCATAATTCCTAGCACTTAGCTAAAGGTTAGCTATTATTACATGTTGAATACAACAGAATGAATCTTATATAGAGTGTTAATTTGCTTGGGCTGTCATAACAAGAAAAAAGAAGAGAAAAGCAAAACTACAGAGTAGATGGCTTAATCAACTAGTTTCTTTCCTCCCACTCTGCCAGCTAGGACTCCCAGATCACGGTGTCTGCAGGACTGGTCTCGCCTGAGGCCCCTCTCCTCAGCTTACAGATGGCCATCTCCCTTCCGTGTCCTCATGGTGTCTCCTCTGGGCGGTCCTCTGGTGTTTCTTCATCCAAATTTCCTCTTATAAGGATACCACTTAGACTTGATTAGGGCACACCCCAAAAGCCTCATTTTAATTTAATAATCTCTTTAAAGGCCCCATCTCCAAATAGTCATTCTCAGGTACTGGGAGTTAGGGTTTCAACATATGACTTTTAGGAACCACAATTCACTCCATAATATAGACCTTATCTGGTTGGGAAGATCCCCTGGAGAAGGGAAAGGGTAACCACTCCAGTATTCTGGCCTGGAGAATTCCATGGACTACATAGTTCATGGGGTCGTTAGGAGTCGGACATGACTGAGTGACTTTCACTTTCACTTTTATCTCATTCTAAACAAAAATATTTCACACAATCAGAAAATCTGAAATAATTCTGAGGTAAAGTCTCAGTTCTCATAACTTCTCAACTTTCCAAAACAGGGGGAACCTATGCAATTTCATTTAACTTTGAGAGAACAGAGAGAGAGAGATAGACAGATGCATTCACACTTATAGCTAACTAGTATACAGGTGCCAAGCGCACTCTGTAAATCTGCTTTCCGGGAAGCAAATCACTCTGCCAAAAAAGCATCACTATCAACGGAAATAAATGATCCACCTAAACTATACAAAGTAGTTACTATATTCAAAACACAGGAATTACATTGCATGAGCAATTATTTTCTCTTTAGATCACAAGTTCATTGAAGAAAGGAATCATGACAGGTTAGTAAAAATTTACAAACATATCAGCATAAAAAATGAATTCAGAAAGCTTTTTGTATCTTTGATTGATGCTCTTAGAATTCATTTTTGTTTCCAATATTGTTTTGATAGGTAATTGTGGTTGCAACTATAAGAGCACATGCAATGAATGCAATAATTCAGCATCTGAAATATGGTGACCACAGTAAAAAAAAAAAAAACTTTGAATGTTACTAGTCACGTGACCATTATTTAGCAATGCAGGCCCGCAAAGCATTAGGCTCAAAAAGCATTTCATACAAGCAAAGACTGGCTACTAGTTCATGTTATGAACATCTGTTGAGCACCAACAAAATATCAATACTTTGACCAGTAGTATATATTGAAAACATAGAAAAACATCCATGGAAAATGGCTAGAGCCCCAGAATCTGGGGATGGAGGCAATGTTTTCCTGGAAAAAAAAAAAAATGATGTACAACCCTACAGAAATACATACAGAATGTAGCTTAAATGGAAAAATGTGTGAAAGGGCTTTAAAAACTCTAAAGCACTTTATTAATCTAGTGCTGCTGCTGCTGCTGCTGCTGCTAAGGTGCTTCAGTCGTGTCCGACTCTGTGCAACCCCATAGACAGCAGCCTGCCAGGCTCCCCCATCCCTGGGATTCTCCAGGCAAGAACACTAGAGTGGGTTGCCATTTCCTTCTCCAACGCATGAAAGTGAAAAGTGAAAGTGAAGTTGCTCAGTTGTGTCTGATTGTGCAACCCCATAGACAGCAGCCCACCAGGCTCCTCCGCCCATGGGATTTTCCAGGCAAGAACACTGGAGTGGGGTGCCATTGCCTTCTCCAGAATCTAGTGCTGGTAGATTCATAAAGGTGGCATTTTTAAGATGATATTATTCTGCCCTTACCCTATTCAAAGGAGCTAATTCAACCAATCCTTTCCTAACAGAGAAGCATGAACAAGACATTTGATTAACTAAAATGAAATACTGAATTGAACATGTGAGAAAAAAGCCAAAATTTAATATATAGTAAGAGCACGGAAGAACTGATGCTTTTGAACTATGGTGTTGGAGAAGACTCTTGAGAGTCCCTTGGACGGCAAGGAGACCCAACCAGTCCATTCTGAAGGAGATCAGCCCTGGGATTTCTTTGGAAGGAATGACGCTAAAGCTGAAGCTCCAGTACTTTGGCCACCTCACGCGAAGAGTTGACTCATTGGAAAAGACTCTGATGCTGGGAGGGATTGGGGGCAGGAGGAGAAGGGGACGACCAAGGATGAGATGGTTGGATGGCATCACGGACTCGATGAACGTGAACCTGAGTGAACTCCGGGAGTTGGTGATGGACAGGGAGGCCTGGCGTGCTGCAATTCATGGGGTCGCAAAGAGTCGGACACGACCGAGCGACTGAACTGAACTGAAGTTAAGGTAACCCTTTAATATCGATCACAATCTTACTGTGTCTAATTCTCCCCCTGTTGACAATGCTACCTGGATCATGAAAGCACTGTCTCATGAGGAATATCCCTATGTTATGCTACTTGTTTTTTTAATGGTAACAGCAAATTTTACAAAAAGCTTTTAAAAGATATGTGGTATAGAGACCACACTATTTACCAACCAAAACAAACATTAAAAAAACACTTCTCATATAATTATCTCATGCTCTATGGCTGATCAAAATTTTTGCCATAACTGAAAAGTAAAAAAAAAAAAAAAAATACAATACAATATAACTAGCTTTAAATGTCTTATTCCAAGCATCAGATTTTAAATGTATTCTTTTTACCTGATGATATACACAGAGAAATAATTTCAGTCAAGAGTTTTAACATGATCACAAGCAGAATTCACAGAAAATAAATGGAATATCTTTCTGTTTCTAATATCAGAATACACTACAAAACATAACAACCTCATACTCATAAATATTAATACAACCAATTTACAAAATATATGTCTAAATGAAAGTCAATATTCATACTGTCTTTTCAATGTTTCCAAATACCCAAGGTAAGATAACTTGCTAATATTTTATAATTGACATTATCTTAGCATGCTTTAAACAATGAATTTAATCTGGCATGATGAAGTAATTCAATTTATGACAATGCACTAGAAGCGAAGGGACTCATAAGAAATTGTTTTAAAAATGAATGGAGGTTTAAATAATAAAACCTTTCAAAAATATGCAGATATTTCCATACAAAACAAGTATAATACACAAACCAGCTTGCAGTATCAAAACATAAGGAAATAGAAAGGAAGCTACTCCTTAGCATTTAATGAATGTGAAATTAGAAAAGAACAGAAATGGAACTTTAATAGTGCTTGTGCTATTTTTAAAAGATCACTTATAAAATATACCATCATTAAACAGCCTTAGGTCTTATTTTCACCTGATTACCAAATGAATTTCTACTTTATATATACTAGTTAAAAATAATTGCACTGGTTATTTTTATTTTGATTGAATTTAGATTTTTAACAAAATTGTCACCATCATAAAACTAAATATTTTATAGTAACTATCCTACAATTTTTAAACCTATAAGAAGAGAAAGGAACAAAAACAATCAAACTGGGGTACGAAGAAGCCACGTTTTATCAGGAAGCACTTAGTTCAAACTCCAATAATCAATGTTTTGTCTCCCCCTTCTGGGCAATACATTTTTTTTTTAAACAGCAAAGTAAGATTTGATCTTTTTTCACAAGATATATTCAAATAATTGGTGTGACACAAGTGTAACATTACATGAAGCAATCATAATGATACTATTCAATCAGTAAACCAATAAAACTTCAATTTTATAATGCAGCAGCAGCTTAAGAGCCCACAAACACATGCTGCCATGCTTAGTGGTATTTTCCAGCTAGTATAATTACTATTACAGCTAGTATAATTACTATTGCAGCTAGTATAATTATGAGCTTATAGTAAGAAACACATCAATAGCATTTTTAATTTATTAGTTTGAGCTCGGCTATAAGATTATACTGTTAACTGAAACTTTCTTTCAGTATGAACTCCTTCAGCAGCCTAGGGAAACAAATTCATTTGGCTCTATTTTGAGAAAACGGTCCTGCCATATTCGCTCAATCAGTGCCTAGGATTGCCATGCCCCAATTAGGGCAAAGAAACATACATGTGTACCTACCCTTCATCTATGATAGGACTTTCCTTCTGAATCAGATTATTTTAAAAACATTGCAAAAAGTATAAATACGACATTCTAATTACAGAAAATGAGTTATATAGTTCAACAGCAATGTGCAGAGAGTATATTTTAAATAAAGTAGGAGTTTGAAACAGAAAACCTAATTATAAAATTCTACTCAGTGCTACAAGTGCCAAAGAAATGGTTTTGCATGGTCATAACTTTCTTTTTGTTTCTGTGATTTTACTGATTCCTCCTTGATTAACATGTCTAAACTGAACTCATGCTGACCTTGTCTTGCTCCTGATGTCTCTGGGAGTGCACACACGCGTGCTCAGTCATGTCTGACTCTTTGTGACCCTGTGGACTGCAGCCCGCCAGGCTTCTCTGTCCATGGGATTCTCCAGGCACGAATACTAGGGTGGGTTGCCATGCCTTCCTCCAGGGGGTCTTCCTGACCCAGGGATCAAACCCACCTCTCCTACATCTCCTGCATCAGCAGGCAGACTCTTTGCTTCTAAGCCACCTGGGAAGCCCCTTGATATCTCCATAAAGGCTCAAATCTCCACCACTTCAAGGGCTCCCAGTCACTCAAACAGTAAAGAATCTGCCTGCGATGCAGGAGACCACGGTTCGATCAGTCATTCATGCTTGTAATTTTCAGTTGCTATTGATTCACACATCTCCTCTGCCCTTTGTCATCATATGCTGAGGCAGATATATTCTACTTCCACAATCTCTCTCATCTATCACCCCCATTTAGTTTTAACCAACCACTCTCCAGTTCAGGGTCTTATTACTTAAACTACAGCAACAGCTTCTCCTTCTTGATCTCCCTGCCCCAGTCTCTAACCTCTCCAGTTTCCCTGCACCATTAATCTTCCCCAAATGCAGCTTGAATTTTGTCATTCCATTGCTCAAAACTTTCCAGGATTCCTCACTGGCTATTAAAATACCAACTCCTTGGCATGTCCCTCCTAAAATGACCTTAACCTACCTTTCCACATTTACAATCCCCTGATATGCTTAACCCATGTTTTCAGTCACCTTAACGAAATACCCCCGTAAACAGTGGCCTTTTTATTTTTCTTCAAACGATCAAGGCACACTCCTGCCTCAAAGCTGGGGCACTTGATCTCTCTCTTGCCGGTAAAGCTCTTCCTTAGATATCTGCACTGGCTCTCCCCAATTTCATTCATGTCTCTGCTCAGATGTCATTTGCTCAGAGAACTCACCTATCTAAAATAAAATAGTACATCCCTGATCACACTTGGCTTGCTTGCATTGCTTTTTCACCTTCATAGCACTTAACACTACTTGCCATTATATTTGATATGTGTCTTATTGTCTGTCTCCCCAAGTAGAAATATAAGCTCCGTGAGGAATTAATCTGTATGGTTCATCATCTGAGCACTTAGAATAGTGCCTGGTCCATAATAGGTGGGCAGTAACTTTCTGTCCAAGAAAACAAAGAATCTGTGGCTAGAAACATTAACAAGGTCTTGAATGGAACAGCGCTGAATCAGGGATTTAAATTCAGGTCTTGATGATGCTAAAACAAACACTATCCCAAAAGACACCCCACTGCTTACCCAAGGCTTTCCACTATTTCTGCCATTAAGTTACTTTACATTTAACATTGTTAGGTCTGGTCATTATAATTCTATTTTCCAATTACCATACATAATCATGTCAATTCTTATCCTTTTTTTCCCCCACAGAAGAATGGTTCTTTTTCCACCCATGGATAAATTATTCCTGGCTTGCAGCGAAAGCTGTTTTAGCTGATTCCTAAATCTGTTTCAGGCAATGTGTTATTAAATTATAAAAACAATTTGTTTCAAAAAGTTTGCAACACTTACAACTAGAAGCCATTGAAAAAGTCACTCACTTCTTTCCATCTCTATCCTATTTTATCCTATTCTCTTTTGCTATTTTAAGATATTAACACAAAAATATTCTATCTTTTGGGCTTCCCTGGTGGCTCAGAGGTTAAAGCATCTACCTGGAATGCTGGAGACCCAGGTTCGATCCCTGGGTTGGGAAGATCCCCTGGAAAAGGAAATGGCAACCCACTCCAGTACTCTTGCCTGGAGAATCCCATGGAGGGAGGAGCCTGGTAGGCTACAGTCCATGGGGTCACAAAGAGTCGGACACGACTGAGCGACTTCACTCACTCACTCACTCACATTCTATCTTTTCATAGATAATATCTGTAACAAATCTTCAACTATTTTAATAACTCTTTAAAATAATTGTCAATATTATTTTGAGACCACATATGAATTTTAAATTTTTTCAAAGCGCAATAATCTATACCATGTAACACATAGCTTTCAATAAACAGGCAAAACATTCTCTTTCTTACATCCAGTTGAATCCTTCCCATCATTCTTGACCCAGAATAAATCATTCTATTAAATAGCATGAAAATTTGGCCAAAAAATAAAAGGCAGCTCAAAGTCTTATTTTATTTTATCATGTAATTGTCATGCTTTATGTCTGTCATACCAAACATTTCATAGAATTAATACAGTTAACAAAAAAATCTAACTTAGACCTATTTGTAAGATTCTTCATATGTTAAATACATTAAATATAAACAATAAACTTCAAAACCATCCTGAATTGAGTATTACTATCCTCATTGTATCAATGGGGAAACTGAGGTGCAGAGCCAGTAAATAAATTATTTAAGGTCACATAGTTAGTATGTGGAGAAGGCAATGGCACCCAACTCCAGTACTCTTGCCTGGAAAATCCCATGGATGGAGGAGCCTGGTAGGCTGCAGTCCATGGGGTCGCTAAGAGTCAGACACGACTGAGCGACTTCACTCTCACTTTTCACTTTCATGCATTGGAGAAGGAAATGGCAACCCACTCCAGTGTACTTGCTTGGAGAATCCCAGAGACGGGGGAGCCTGGTGGGCTGCCGTCTATGGGGTCGCACAGAGTCGGACACAACTGAAGTGACTTAGCAGCAGCAGCAGCAGTTAGTATGTAGCAGAGTTGGAATCTGAGCTCAGGTCTATTTGCCTCTGAATCCATGACCTTTACTAAAATTTGAATCCCTTCATAGGGTCTATACCATGGACATAAAAAGATAGACCCACTCTGTAATAGAGAGCATTAATTCAAGGACATACATTATTATTATCTAAAGTAATATCAATGGCACCCCACCCCAGTACTCTTGCCTGGAAAATCCAATGGACGGAGGAGCCTGGTGGGCTGCAGTCCATGGGGTCGCTAACAGTTGGACAGACTGAGCGACTTCACTTTCATTTTTCTCTTTCATGCATTGGAGAAGGAAATGGCAACCCACTCCAGTATTCTTGCCTGGAGAATCCCAGGGATGGGGGAGCCTGGTGGGCTGCCATCTATGGGGTCACACAGAGTCGGACACAACTGAAGTGACTTAGCAGCAGCAGCAAAGTAATATAGTAGTAGTATAAAAGAGGCCCTTAAAGAACATACAATGTTATAGAAACTATAAAATAGAGTAGAAGGTGATTCCAGAAGAGAATTAAAAATGAAGTGCTATCTAAGTTCAGATAAATTACTAGGAGGAAATCTGGGAGTGGGGAAATGGAGATGGGGAGAGGTCAACAGGACAGACTTCATGGAACAGCTGAGGATGGAGAGAATGTTGACAAAGGAAAGAAAACTTTCAAAGCAAAGCAAAAAAAAAAAGAAAACGGATCCAATGAGCCAAGTCAGAAGCGAGATTGCTTGAGGTTGAGTGGGTGGTTATGTTCAGGTAACAGCCTGACGGTAAAGTAAATTTCTAAGAAAGAATAGTGAAACTATGTCTGAGATCAGGAAGACCTCGAATGCCTCCAACTGTGCCTCCAATCAACACCAGAAAGATAAAAGGAAGATAGAGTGATGAAGACCTGGTTCATTACATATTCCAGCTTTACAATTTCAGTCTGGCTTCTACATCACTCAGGTTTTGACCAATGTATATGGTCTTTTAGGCAACAAAAACACTTAAAGTAGCTATTCTAGGATTTTTTTCTCTCTTAAACACTTCTAGCATGTGTGCCTGCCTACTCAGTCGTGTCTGATTTTTTGTTACCCCATGGACTGTAGCCCGCCAGGCTCCTCTGTCCATGGGATTATCCAGGCAAGAATACTGGAGTGGGTTGTCACGCCCTCCTCCAGGGGATCTTCCTGACCCAGAGATTGAACCAGCATCTCCTGCCCTGGCAGAAGGGTTCTTTACCAGCTGAGCCACTGGGGAAGCCCTGTTTTAGGTTAATGAGACTGTGAAAAAAAAAAACCCTTTTGAACCTGATTTACACCTGGTGATTTATAAATTTTTTTTCTCTCCTCTCTAGTTTCAACAAAGAGCAACACATCTTCCTCCTGAAGGAACCTTCCCACCTACACTCTAGAATTAATACCCTCATCAATTCTTCTAGAAACCAATGCTTAGAGTTTGTTCCCTGTAATGCAGGATTTGCCTACTCCAGTATAAGTAGCAGCGCACATATAAAACAATGGGTATAAAATCATTTCTACTGCAGATCCATCATAACACCTGTCTCATTATGGTGTCTTTTAAAACACCCTTGGACAAAACTGTTCACTGACATAAGCAGCCACTTTGCACCCTTTCCTATATTTCATATTTTAGGCCCTATATTTAATCTGTTTTCCTGTTTATCTTCCCCATTAGACATAGCATTTGGGAGCACAAGCTATGTTGACTGCAGAAGACGTAAAATTTACATCTTTAATAAAAGTACTAAATATTATAATATTTATATCATATTAATATGTATTATATTAGAGCTATACACATGGGGCTATGGAAAGGAGAGCTATCTAAGATGCCTTCTCCTTTAAAGACTGGCAGGAAGCTTAATCTTGATGGATATGTAGGAGCTTGCTTGGCACACTCAAGAAGAGAAAGGCATTTGGGCTCAAAACAACAGAATGTGCTTGATTTAGAGGAATTAAAGCATAGGATGTCGGGGGAGGAACAAGATGGCAGAGGAGTAGGTGGACGTGGAGTACATCTCTCTCCACGCACACATCAGGAACACACCTTCAGACACAGAAGTGCTTGCAGACACCAGCTGAGAGTGGACAGGAGTGCCTGACCACAGGAAAAGAATCTATAAAACCATGCAAAACTCAGCAGGATGAAGGAACCAGGGGGAAACAGAAGTGTTACTAGGACTGGACCTACCCTTGGCGGGTGGGAGAATTGAAACAGGGGTCCAGTCTCCACAACGGGGGCAACTGTCTGAGTCAGAAGAGAAACATTAAGGCTGAGAGTGAGGCAGCTGATCTCTGGCAGCCTAAATGGAATGAGAATCAGACAGTCCTTGCCGCAGCCTTACGTACCCCAGACAGGGATGCAGGTCCCCTAGAAGGTGCAGGAGCTGGGAGCTGGAGCATAGGGATTGCAGAGCAATGCCAGGGCAAGGGCTGCAGCTGACTGCTGGGAGAGGGACTGCGGGAATATAAGGGAGGAGACTACGGTGGAAAATGCCTGTGGAGGGAAGCCAGGCAGCCATGGAAACCATGAGTCACACGTAGGGGGTGGAGCCATCACCATAGCCTCTCTCTTCCAACCAGGCAGCATCTGGCAGCTGAACAATAGTGGGGCTGGCCAATCAAGCGCCTGACATGTGGAACAACAGAGTAGGACCTCATCCAGGGTGCCCCCTTAAAATGGCTGATGCACTGAAGTACAGAGTAGGACTCCACCCAGGGTGCAGCTGTAGGTGCCTGACGTGCCGACCTACACAGGAGGACCTAGGCAGGGCGCCCCTCTAAGTGCCTGATGCACCAATCTACAGAGTAGGACCTCAGCCAGGGGGGCCTCTCTATGTGCCTGATGTGCTGAACAATAGAGAAGGACTCCAGGCAAGGGAACCCTCTAAGTGCCTGAACCGGTGGAGCTATGGAGGAAGACTAGCTAGCCAATGAGGCCTTCTGACTGCCAGTTACCGAGGCTCAAAAAGAGATTCTGATAGGGCCATAACTCCTGCAGCTGAGGCAATCTGTGTCCCTGCACACCTGGTCAGGTTACCCCCAACTCAAGCAGCTGTGCCGCCTTCACACTCAACCCTCACTGGGGCAAAGCTGCCACAGGCTAAGTCTTGCGTCTATACATGTGGGAAGGCTTCGCTAGTGTCCAGCTCTTTGTGACCCTGTGAACTGTGGCCTGCCAAGCTTCTCTGTCAGTGGGGTTCTCCAGGGAAGAATACCGGAGCATACTGGCCAACATTTGTTGCCACACCCTTCTGGAGCACTATATTTCCTGCTGCCCCAGCTGCCAACTCCTCTGAGTACCTGGTGCTGCCAGAACCCTGTGACCTAAGCAGTTGCACCACATCCACACCCATCCCTCACTGGGGCAGATGCAAGCCCTCCAGGGCAGCCTCAGGAGCAAACCCCAGTGGAGGACCCACATGCAGAGGCAGAAATAAAACCACAGCTGAAACCCAGGGGCAGTGTGGCTAAGGAAGAAGAGCCAAAACCTTCCCACCAGCTGTGCAAGCTGCAGATTAAATCCACAGGATCAACGAGGCAGACTCTGTATCTATGGAATATATAAAAGGATACTGAGAGCGCCCACACACACATGCACACACACAACGCACTAGTTCTGATAGCCGTGGACATGGGAGGCAAGAACACACAGGAGTAGAACCAGATGAGAATGCAAGCTGCCCACACAGCAGGTCCACAGACCAGTGCAGCCTTGGAGGGCATCGTAGGGAAGAAAGGTGGACTGTAACTCCCAGAGAGGGAAAGGTCGCCAACAGCAGTGACTCAAGAAAAATCGTTATTATTCTTATATTTTGACTTGCTTCTTTTGGGGTTCTCTTCTTTTTTTAACCTTCTTTTTCCTCTATTGTAGTTGTCGATTTTATTAGCACTATGATCCTTTGAGTTTCTTTTCTCAATCACATTTTTCATTGCTGTTATGCAGGTCTGCCTTCATACTGGCCTTTTGCAGTTCTGTGGAGTTTTCCTTGTTATTCTTCTTCTTCTTTATTTATTTATATTTTTAATTTAATATTGAAGTGTTTTAAACCTATTATTCTTTCTACTTTTATTCCTCTGTATGCTTTCGCTAATGTTCTTTCCCCCTTGCAGATAACCTAAATACGTCTCCTTTACGTACCTCTATTTAACTCTGCATTTCTCTTCTTTCTTTTTCTCACCATATTTGTTAGTGTTGTTTTCATGTTGCGTTAGTTTTGTTTTCCACTTTGTGCTTTAGTTTTGGTCTTAACTGGTAGTTATCATTTTTCGTTTCCTTTGTTCCCTGGGTCAATCCACTGTACTTTATTTTTGTTGGACTGTTTTGATTTTGCTTATGGGTTTATATAAGAAGGCAATGTATATAAGAAGGTGTATATAATAATATATATATGTATATAAGAAGGATGTATATAAGAAGGCAATGGCACCCCACTCCAGTACTCTTGCCTGGAAAACCCCATGGATGGAGGATCCTGGTGGGCTGCAGTCCATGGGGTCGCAAAGAGTCAGACACAACTGGGCAACTTCACTTTCATTTTTATGGCTGTATATGTATATGTGTATATTCCATTATTTTAATCATTCTTTGCCTGATTCTGTAACTACCATTTTTCTGGAGTTCATCTTTGGTTTCTTGTTGTTGTATATTTGTTTTAATGCCATTTAATTCCATAACAAACCATGTATCAAATCTCTGTTCCTGGCCAGAAATCAAGCCCTGAGCCTGTGGAGTGGGAGCAAAGAATTCCTAGTCCTAGGGGGCGTCAAATAGTGAGAACGCCCGCAAAGACAGCTGCCTGTATATGAGACCCTGTGCAGGATGCCTCATCCAAACAACAGACAAGACAGAGATACAGACCCACTCATCAGCAGACAGGATTGCCACTTCACCCAGCCCTGCCCACTGGAGGAAAAAAATCACCACAAATCTCACCCTACAGGAAGCTTACACAAACCACTGGACAAAACTTATCAGGGAAGAAACCAAAAGGAAGAAAGAATTCAGCCTTGGAGGCTGGGAAAAGGAGACCTCAAACACAGTAAGTTATAAAAAAATAATGGAAAGGTAGAGAAACACTGCACAAATGAAGGAATAAACTAGAAACACACAAGTCCAAATAAATGAGGAGGAAATAGGCAAACTACCTGAAAACGATTTCAGAATAATAATTGCAAAGATGATCAAAAACCTTGAAAATAGAATGGAGAAAATGCAAGAATCAATCTAAAAAGAACTACAAGAATTAAAGAATGAACTCACAGAGACAAACAACATAATTACTGAAAATAAAAATACTCTAGAAGGGATCAATAGCAGAATATCTGAAGCAGAAATATGGATCAGTGAACCGGAACATAAAATGCTGGAAATAACTTCTGAAGAGCAGAATAAAGTAAAAACAATGAAAACAACTGACATAGTCT
The DNA here is from genome assembly GCA_006410675.1 of Oreotragus oreotragus. Taxonomy (NCBI): domain Eukaryota; kingdom Metazoa; phylum Chordata; class Mammalia; order Artiodactyla; family Bovidae; genus Oreotragus; species Oreotragus oreotragus. The sequence goes on from SJYX01014457.1 coordinate 181,953, forward strand.
CAGAGGCTTCTAAGGCAATATTATACATAACAACATTTGAATTATACGGTTCCCAGAAGAAGAGAAAAAGAAAGGGTATGGGAAATTTTTTGAAAAGATTATAGTTAAAAATTTCCCCAACATGGAAAGGGAATTAGTCAATCAAATCCAAGAGTCACAAAGAGTCTTATACAAGATAAACCCAAGGAGAAACAAGCCAGTTAAGTTCAGTTCAGCCGCTCAGTCATGTCCAACTCTTTGCGACCCCATGAATAGCAGCACGCCAGGCCTCCCTGTCCATCAACAACTCACGGAGTTCACTCAGACTCACGTCCATCGAGTCCGTGATGCCATCCAGCCATCTCGTCCTTGGTCGTCCCCTTCTCCTCCTGCCCCCAACCCCTCC
>SJYX01014457.1:187775-249095 GCA_006410675.1 Oreotragus oreotragus
AATATTACTAAGCCATAAAAAGGAACACACTTGAGTTAGTTCTCATGAGGTGGATGAACCTAGAGCCTATTATACAGAGTGAAGTAAGTCAGAAAGAGAAAGACAAATATTGTATACTAACACATATATATGGAATCTAGAAAGATGGTACTGAAGAATTTATTTGCAGAGCAGCAATGGAGAAACAGACACAGAGAACAGACTTATGGACACAGGGAGAAGGGAGGAGAGGGTGAGATGGATGGATAGAGTAACATGGAAACTTAATATGTAAAATAGCCTATGGGAATTTGCTGTATGTCTCAGGGAACTCAAACAGGGGCTGTGTATCAAACTAGGGGGTGGAATGGGGAGGGAGATTGGAGGGAGTTTCAAGAAGGAAGGGATATATGTATACCTATGGCTGATTCATGTTGAGGTTTGACAGAAAAGAACAAAGTTTTGTAAAGCAATTATCCTTCAATTAAAATATAAATAAACTTTTTTTAACTTTATTTTATTATTATTAATATTATTATTATTACCTTACAATATTGTATTGGTTTTGCCATACATCAACATGAATCTGCCACGGGTGTACATATGTTTCCAATCCTGAACCTTAACATTAAAAAAAAAATAGGATGTTAACGAACTGCTGAGTGTTCTCATACAGACAGGGGATAGTTGCATGTAAGAGTGCAGCTAGAGGTGAAATCAGAAAAGATCACAAAGAGAATAGGGAGCCATGTGAAAGTTTGAGGGGGTAGCAGCAGCATTTCTGGTAACCACATAGAGCATTTGTGGGTGAGTGTGAGCGCAAAGACTAGGAGAGTATTGAGGAGGCTACAACAATCACAGGAGTGTTAGATGCTGGGTCTGAAATTCGGGGAGAGAACTGAGAGTTACTTAGGAGAAATAATCAACAGAACTTGATAACTGATTATGGAGAAATTGGTAATCTTGCAGTGGCTTCTGGCACAGGTCATTGGATTGTTTATGTTGTCACAGCCAGAAATATAGGCTGGTTCTGGCCCACATTAAAATAAGCTCTAGATTCATTTATTGCCCCAAACTCTGTTATTTAACCGTATCCTTCTACACCTAAGCCTCCAGTTTAATGCAGGGCCTCACTGACTCTCACATGTGTCCTAGCTAGCCCCCTAAACAAACCTCTATCCCAATCCAGTATTTCTCAAAGTGAGCTCTTTATTCTAACTAAACAGGATGTCCTGTGGTGCTTGATAAAAATGCAGAATTCTTGGCCTTATTCCAGACCCCATGAGGGACAAAATTTGAATTTTGATACTTTCAACTTTGAGAACCATTAGCCTGATCCAGCCTACCTACTACTATCCAATTTATTTTTCTTAAACTCTGCTTTCCTCATGTCACTTGCTTGCTCAAACTGATTTCTAATCTTCTACCTGGACTTTAAGATCTCCTTTTAACTTAATTTTTTCATCTTTCCAATATACATTTTTGTTCTGTACAAAATCAACCTCATTTCTCATTTCTTCCTTCTCGCCCACCTGCCGTACCCTCTCCCAAATACAATGTGGTTCTCTTTCCAAGCTTTTGCACTGAATATTACTTCCACAATCTGAGAGCTTTTTCATCATTTCCCCTCCCCCATCAAATCCCAACCACCATACCCTGAAAGTCTAGAAATTTGCATGAATTTTTCTCTAATTACTCTAACCTACCTTATGCCTCCTGCCTAATACATAATATTGCTATGGCACCATTAACAAGCACAATTTAATGTTTGATTATTTAAACATATATTATTGCCATGATAAGGTTTTATTCTTATTTTCCAGTCATTAGTGCACCTAGCACAGTTCTTGGTACACAATAAGCACTAAGGTAATATTTGCTGATTTTGGAAATCATCCCAAAAGATGGATGGCATTTTTCCCCCAATGTCACATGAATCTGTTAGGTAGGTAGAATGGGAAACAGGAGTCCAGAATGGTGGTGGCTAAAAGATAAAGGAAGGGAAAACCCCACAAAAACAGAACAAAGGAAGGTTCCCGGAGTGAGGACCTCAGGTAGAACAAACAACACTCCTGGCTAGCCCAATTTACATAGTGCAGGCCCAGGGGGGAAAAACACATCGAAAGAGGAGCCCGAGGGTGTCTCTCTCTCTCTCTCTCTCTTTCTCTCTCCCTCTCTCTCTCTCTCTCTATGGATTTTCCTGCTATTTTCTAAATAAAATGGAGCTGTAACCTGGAGCTGTAACACTGATTTATCTAAGAGCTATAACATGGTCTGTTCGTGACCTGAGAGCTATAACATGGTCGGTCCAAGACCCGAGAGCTGTGACACACTGAAGGCTTTAATGTCCGTCACTCCCAATCTTTGTTGTGACGAGAAAGAACCAAGGAGCATACACTCGCCTGACAAAGACAAAAAGAGGACTTCAATTTTTAAAAGCAAAACAAATGTAAATATATTCACTATTCTAGATACCTGGTGATGTTAAAGGTAATGTTTTCTGGGGCAAGGGGCGGGGGAGGTGGATAAATTGGGAGACTGGGACTGACATACATACACTACGATGGGAGTGTGCATGCTCAGTTGTGTCCTACTCTTTGCAACCCCATGGACTGCAGCCCACCAGACTACTCTGTCCATAGGATTCTCCAGGCAAGAATACTGGAGTGGGTTGCCGTGCCTTCCTTCAGGGGATCTTCACGACTCAGGGATCGAACCCACATCTCCTGCGTCTCCTGCGTTGGCAGGTAGATTCTTTATCACTGTGCCACCTCAGGAAGCCCATATACACACTAGTATATCTAAAATAGATAACTTATAAGAACCTGCTGCATAGCACAGGAAACTCTACTCAGTACTCTGTAATGGTCTGTATGAGAAAAGAAATCTGAAAAACAGTGGATAGCTGTATATGAAATGTGAGGAAGTAACCTGTAAGATTTAGGGATTTTTCCAGGCCAACTGAAAGGTTATCTCTGTTATTTGTGACTCACAGACCCTGACCTGGAGGCTTACAGACCCTGACCTGGAGGCTTACAGACCCTGACCTGGAAGGTTTAACTTTCCAGAGAGTCAGAAAAACAAGTTGTGTAAACTGTGTGTTATCCGCAGAATTATGTCGCCAAAGCCTCACAAGCCTATCCTTGTAAAGGTCAGCAGTATTGTGACCAATCATGATATATCTATACCTCCCCGCCCAATATGGTTTTTTGTGCTTAAAAACTGTTCTGTAACTGTCATCGGGGTTCGTTCGCTCCTTGCTTAAGGAGGACGGAACCCCGGCGCGCCGGTTCAATAAATCCTCTTGCTATTTGCATCGATCCTGTGTCTTGGTGGTCTTGGGCGACGGACTCCAGGGCGGAACCGTGCGGTTCAACTGAATAACTGATTTAATTTTCTGTACATCTGAAACTAACAACACTGTAAATCCACTAAACTCCAATAGAAATTTTTTAAAAAGATAATGTTTCCTGGCCTGTTTTCTAAATACAGACTGCTTAATCATGAAGGCAAGGTAACTACAAATAGCTCTTAATTAAAATACAGGCCACTTTTGGTGTACTGATGTAACAGTGTATCATGTAATTGTGGCACTGCAATGCAGTGTCTCGTGTATATAACCTTTAGATCAGCAGTCCCCAACCTTTTTGGCACCAGGGACCAGTTTCATGGAAGACTATTTTTCCATAGACTGGGATAGCTGAGGATGAGTTCAGGAATATTCAACCACATTGCATTTATTGTGTACTTTATTGCTAATCTAATGCCATCGCTGATCTGACTGAAGTACTGGTCTGTAGCCTGGAGGTTGCGGACCCCTGCTTAGATAACAGCAACTGAAAGAACTTTAAAAGATATGCAAGCCAATCACTTCAATTTAATTACTTAATAACTGAACCTCAGAGAAATTATATGACTTGCCCAAAGTCACAAAGCTGATGAGTAGTACCCAGCAAAGATAAGCACTCAGGCCTCCTGACTGAACATCAGAGGTTGCTTTCATTACACCATGTACTCAGAGACACTAAAGTCAAAGTAAGATGCTTCAGTAGGAATTCATGTTAGCATAAATGAAGCTTTTGGGAGTCTCTCCCTGCTATCCCGAAAAGCTGAGGCAAAACACACCTCAGAATCATAAAGACTGACACAGGCACAGTTACAAAAAACATTTTAAAAAGAAGTAAAACTTTCTAAGACAAGATATACAATCATATTCCAGTTCTAAAGTATTTCCCAAAGCCACAGGAAAAATACTTACATAGTTAAATTCTAGTCATGTGATCTTAACACTCATCTTACTACTTTGGTAAAATATACACCAAAAGAAGAACCGAACACATAACATACTAGGAGCAAAAATCACTCAATCTCCAAAAGCACGACTTCACATCTAAGGGTAAAACGCATCTTTGGTACTCACCGTAACTTTACTTCCAACTATCTGCATGCAGAGGTCAACGGAGAGTAGTTATGGTGTAAAAAAAAAAAAAAAAAAAAAAAACAAACAGCAACAGTATTAATAATCAGAAGCTTTTCACAGAAGTGTTTAGTAAATTAGTAAACAGCACCTCTATGAGTACTTTTAATATTTTAGATCTAGAGGTTAAATACATCAGTATTGATTTCTACCATATTCCAAAAATGTATAAAGTCGGCAGAATAAAGATTCCCAAATAAAATTATTACCATCTGAGGATTTTTTTTTTAAGTTTTCTGTAATGGGCTTCTCAACTAGTTGTAGTATAAATGCAAGATTAAGTGCAATCAGGCATCAGATATTTTATCAGCCCACAACCTCTGAAAAAATTATCATGAGAAAATTGAATTTTATTCTAATATTGTTTTTTTTAATTTCCTTGTTTTAACAGGTATACTATTAAGCTTGAAGTTAGGTATTTTAGAATATAAATGTTGTACTTAAAGTCATGTGTTTAAGTTAATAAATAAACNGGGGTCGCACAGCTGTCTCTTATACACATCTAGATGTGTATAAGAGACAGGCCCACAACCTCTGAAAAAATTATCATGAGAAAATTGAATTTTATTCTAATATTGTTTTTTTAATTTCCTTGTTTTAACAGGTATACTATTAAGCTTGAAGTTAGGTATTTTAGAATATAAATGTTGTACTTAAAGTCATGTGTTTAAGTTAATAAATAAACTTTAGGTTGAAAGCTGGAAATTGTATATTGTTATGAATTTAAGGTTTAAAATATTGTTTTATATTATATTTGAAAATTAAAAAGAAGATAGATTGCTTATGATTCTAGTTTTCTAGGTCATCCTAGCATTTCTCTTTTAACAACACAGTTTTCTATATAATGTGAAGACAAAGAAGCAGTCTGTATTTAAACATACTTATTCAGAAGGAGGACATAGTTCCAAAATTACAATGTCAATTGAGTTTTTCTTACGGTGAAGAGATAAGAGAATTCCTAAGAATTTGTGCTTAAGAAGGCAAGAACTAAAATCATAGTCCCAAAGTATAATTTTATGCCAGAATCCAAATATAAATCATTGTTATCAGATTCCTACACTTGAATACCAAGTAATGTTCAAAAAAAGAGTTCATCCATATCTAAAACTATTAATCTGATAGCACATATTATCAATACATGTTCTAATTATTAGCTAGTACTTTAAAATTACAAATCAAATATAACTGAAATCCCAATAAGAATCCCAAGTTTAACAGGATACTACAAGATACAAAAAGAAATGATAGTTTCCTAATTATTTCAGAGGACTCCATGAATCTCCAAATAGAAAAGCAGCTTTCTTAAATATTCATTTGACAGACTATCTACAGACGGTGACTATTTAGTTGAATAAAAGCCTCTGTGGTGCCATTAACAGTCTTCTGAATTGAAAGATACACTTATTTGTCCCATGTTTATTTAGCACAGACATGAAATTTAAAAAAAAATTGCAAGCCTGTCTTAACAATTTAAGCAGGTCTATAATATTCTGATTGCAAAATGATTGCATTTAGTTAAAGCATATACAGCAAACAGATTAGATGAGCCAAGAAAAGCTAAAAGAAACTGGTCTGGTCATATTTGGGTTCAATTGTTTCACTGGATCTAGATGATGCCTGGCAAAGACTTGAGAAAGAAACTACCTGACAGTGGCAAAGACCAAACCATTAATACGTGTGTGTGTGTGTGTGTGTGTGTGTGTGTGTGTGCTCAGTCACTTCAGTTGTGTCTCACTCTGTGTGACCCTGTGGACTGTAGCTGCCAGGCTCCTCTGTCCATGGGGTTCTCCAGGCAAGAATACTGGAGTGGGTTGCCATGTCCTTCTCTAGGAGACCTTCCTGACCCAGGGATCAAACCCAGGTCTCTTACGTCTGCTGCATTGGCAGGCAGGTTCTTTACCATTAGTGCCACCTGGGAAGCCAATGCATGTATACACACATAGGAAAAGATACACTGCAGCTCTTAACTGCTTCTGATATGTGTGTGCTTAGTCACTGAGTTGTGTCTGACTCTTAACCCCATGGACTGTAGCCCACCAGGCCTCTTTGTCCATGGGGGTTCTCCAGGCAAGAATACTGGAGTGGTTGCCATGCTCTCCTCCAGGGGATCTTCCCAACCCAGGGATCGAACTCAGGTCTCCCACACTGTAGATGGATTGTTTACCATCTGAGCTGCCAGGGAAGCCTGCTTATGATATGGGCCAATCTGAAAATATTTAGCGATGTATTTGGTATCACTATTTTAAATTATTTGCTACTGAGAGTTTTTTTAATCAATGCTACATTTCAATGTATCTTCAAAAAATGTGACTTTACATATTTTTAAATCTCAACCTCAAAGACTGTGATTTAAGTTAGAAATAAATTAGTTTTTTAATATTCTCATAAGGACACTGACATCTGGCAAACTAATGTGCGGATTTCAGTGACTAATTTTTTTCCTCATAAATGTCTGTGCACGTGTGCGCAGTCATTCATTCACGTCCGACTTTGCGACCCCATGGACTGCAGCCCATCAGGCTCCTCTATTCACGGGATTCTCAAGACAAGAATAGTGGAGTGATTTCCTTCTCCAGGGGATTTTTCCTAATCCAGGGATCGAACCTGCGTCTCCTGCTTGGCAGGCAGATTGTTTACTATCTGAACCACAAGGGAATACCCACATAAACGTCTATATATACTGTTAAAATATAACATGCAAGATTCCCTCTAAATCATTGATGTCTTCTGCCTCTCAGGATTATGAACTGGTATGACAATGTTGTAATTTTTTTAACTTGTGGTTTTCATTTTATTTAAAATCCACTGACACTGTATGCAATATACCATGACAGTTGCCGACAATGTGGCAGGCATGTTGGGGTGCAAGCATGAATGTGTCACATTGCTGCCTTGAGGAATGTAGGTTTTGGGGATGGATCAGACGAGAAGGAAGCCCATGGGAACCACACAGGGAAAAGGCAGGGACACTGAGAGTGCAGCTGCTCAGCGATTGTTTTGGGGCAGAGAAGCATAAAGCTTTGAAGGGGCGTGGGTTTGGGGTGATTCCAGGGTGAAGGTGAAGAGAACAGGAACAGGCTGGGTGACATGAAGCCGCTGATGTTTGGTAGTGAGTTGGGCAGTAGTGAGGAGGGTGGGGAGGCCGGCAGATGTCACACTGAACAGCCCAGTGAGTGTACGTTGCTATATTAACAAAGCTTGGTTTTCTACTTCTGAAAACTTATGTTGGTGCTGTGAAAACAAGGACTCTTCCAGATTATCTGTGGCCAAATTATCTACATGTACCCAGGCCTCCCTGGTGGCTTAGATGGTAAAGAATCTGCCTGCCATGCAGGAGACCCAGGTTTGATCTGTGGGTTGGGAAGATCTCCTGGAGAAGGAAATGTCAAACCACTCCAGTATTTTTGGCGTGGGAAATACCAGGGACAGAGAAGCCTGCAAGGCTACAGTCCATGGAGCTGCAAAGAGTCAGAAATGACTTAGCAACTAAACAACAAGATCAAGACCATAGCCACACTTGTTAAAGAAAGCAAGAGTCCAGTTCCAGCAGAGAAGAGACTCTTTTCTACTCCCTTACTAAGTCCATTCATCACTGACAGAGTTACTCAAGGTACTTTTTCCTTTGCATTCACATAACATTTTCTATTATGGAATCTGAAGAGGAAAAAACTAAGCATTAGTTTTCATCATTATCTTTTAATTTCCTTTATATTCTCTTATCCCAGGCTAATTTTGGCATGATCAGTTACACAACAAAAGACTCCCCTTCACTTTAGAAACAGGTTTTGGTCTAAACCCATGTATTAGTTTCATCTTGCTTTACTGTCCTTCCCACAAACCCAGGAGAATGACGGATATTGCTTATTGAGTACATATTTTGTTTTTCAATTCTATGTAAAATGACTAAAGCAGGTGTTAAAGGGGGAAATGTACAATTTATCTTTAAATTTAACTATAATTTTCACGTTTTACATATGACTTATGCTAAAGCATTTTTCTACCAGGTACTCTAGTCCTTAAATTTGCTTTTACTTCAAGATAAAAGTTTTGACTATTTGCAAAACATTTTCATAAAGCAGTGGTTAAAATCATATCTACTTTAAATGTGGAAGCATTTTTAATCAGTGTGTCAATATAACGAAAAAATAAGCATAAAAGAGTATGACATGCAAAGTATCCTTAAAGCCTAATAAAAGCCAGCAGGATGGAAACCTTAGTTACACATAGATAAATGGTCATAGGTGACATTATAATTCATGCAAATTTTATTGTCATGATCACAAAGAGATCACAAAAGATGAGAGGATGGTTTGTCACTAAGTGGCATCCCTCTCACCTTCAAAAGGAAATAACATATGTAATTTTCTTTGTTTTCACCACACTAACAATTGTCTCTCCAAAGTGAAAAAGCTTTAAAACATGCTTTTCAATAGGCTTTCTTTCATCATATTTAGTCCATGAAAAATACAAGCAAATAAAACGTATAACCTTAGAGCACTAATGAAAGTTCTATACGCATGTCAAGTGATCCTATGTGTGCTAAAGGAAACAAATAAGGATCATATACTAGTTATTTGTATTGATTTTGAGACTAATGCCTTTAGTATAGAGTTTTCATGTCTTTTGAGAAATTTTCAATTTCCATTTTTCAAATAAATCAATTCAAGACAGCTCAGCCAACGTTTACCCCAAGTTTAGAATTTTAATCTGAAAAATGAGTATACAAATCAGTGTGTTTGTTTTCAGTCAAAGAAAAATATCAATACAGTATACTAACACATATATATGGAATTCAGAAAGATGGTAATGATAACCCTGCATGCGAGACAGCAAAAGAGACACAGATGTAAAGAACAGACTTTTGGACTCTGTGGGAGAGGGAGAGGGTGGGATGATTTGGGAGAATGGCAATGAAGCATGTACACTATCATGTAAGAACGATACACCAATACAGTATACTAACACATACATATGGAATTCAGAAAGATGGTAATGATAACCCTGCATGCGAGACAGCAAAAGAGACACAGATGTAAAGAACAGACTTTTGGACTCTGTGGGAGAGGGAGAGGGTGGGATGATTTGGGAGAATGGCAATGAAGCATGTACACTATCATGTAAGAACGAATGACTAGTCTAGGTTTGATACAGGATACAGGATGCTTGGGGCTGGTGCACTAGGATGACCCAGAGAGATGATAAGGGGAGGGAGGTGGGAGGGGGGTTCAGGGTTGGGAACTCACGTACACCTGTAGCGGATTCATGTCAATGTATGGCAAAACCAATACAGTATTGTAAAGAAAAAAAAAATTTTTTTAATAATAAAATAAAATAAAAATTCATTTGGAAGAAAAAAATAAAAAATAAATAAAGAGGAAACAATATGAAGATAAATGAAAACAAGTTCTACATAGAGACTGAGTCAAAATCAAAAGGTTAAGAAGTAAGAGCTTCATACAATTTTCATTATATTCAGTTCCGCTTATGCAAGCAAAAACAACAAATGAGCCAGAAACAATAACAAAATCTTGCCATTAAAATCAGCACCTAATTATTTATATATAATTATCTGTACTTTGCACTCAAATATAACTATATAGATTTACTAGTGTATTTGCCTTTAGGTATTTGAAAAATAACACTGAACGTACACCCTGCATTTCCTAAAGCATTTTACGGTGAACAATAACTTGAGTGCAAAAATAAGAAGAGATTCATCAGAATTTCAAAGTAAAACCCTATGCCTCACCTAATTCTATTGAAAATGAGGCTCAAGGTAAATTTCACTTATCACTTGAAACACATTTCTGCCCTTGGATACCAGAAGCAAATTAGAAAACATGCTGTTGTTCTGCTATGGCAGAGCTACAATGCTTTATGTTTAAATAGTTCAGCATTCAGATTTAGCTTACTTAAAGTACAATACGGAATCAATACGACTGTAGAATTCAGACAAAATGCATCAGTAATTGCCTCTGCAATTATTGTACTGAAACAGCATTAATAGGATAGCCAAATAATTTTAGAATATATTTTGTCAATGAAGAACTATTTTATTCACTGGTCAACTTTTAAAATTTAAAACATGTATGCCTTAAATGTAAATGTATGTGTGTAATATACACATCACACAAACATAAAATCACTGTGTTTTTTGTGTGTACATATGTAACATACAACATATGTATGTTATATACGTACACATTCATTATGATTTTATGAACTCTGTGAAAAGTTTATTTACACAAATGTAAAAGATACAGTCCACTATTTCAAAAAATATTTTTTTCTTACAAAAATAAATCAAATTTCCAGACTCTTTTTGGAAGCACTTTAGGAAATAAACAAAGCAATATATTCCACTAAAACACGAAGTTTTTCCTGCTGCAGACAAGCCTTTTCAATGAATCCTAATTTTAATTCTTTTGAGACTCAAATGGATTTCATTAAAGTTCCTATTAAACACCTTCCTTTATGTTAAATTAAGCTGTACAAGAACAATTACAAGGTAGTTTACATAGGTAACATCACAAAAAATAAAAATAAACTGCTTATTTTAAAAATTGCTATAAATTTCAAGTAAGCAAATACCAGACCTATAACTTTAATGTAAACTTAGTTAAATCTTGTGACTAGGCTGTGTTTGTCCTTCCTCAAAATGTGAAGTTTTCCTATAACAAATTGTATATTAAGTGGAATAACTACAAATTGCTATTTGTTAGTAAGTGCACAAAACTTCAGCTCCAAAATTTAACCGGATTAACTCAGAGCCAACTATTCTTAGTCTGTTTTGTTTATAGGAATAGAAACCTATCTTTAAGAACAGTTTTGAAATATATAAATATAATGTATTAAAGTAGCTATATACACTTTTTGTATGAAGTCTATGTAAGTACACTGAGGCAAGAACTTGGAGATCTGAAGTTTGTTTCTTTTAACCAGATAATGCTAAGCTCATTATATGGATGCTGGAAGAGTCTCACTACTTACAGATTTGGCAGTAGCAGAAATATACTGGACAACCATCTCACGCTTAGTGGTAAAATCTTTGTTTCGTAAAGGAGCTTTTCGCTCTTCATTAAGGTTCATGTCCTCCTGTTAAAAAGAATATTTATTGTATTAGCAAATTTCTGCTTATGAGTTTCAAAGGTGATTAATAAATATTAAGCAACAAAGTTGTACCTTATATCAAAAGGAATTATATTCAATATCCTATAATAAACTATAATATAAAAGGATATGACAAAGAATATATATGTATGACTAAATCACTGTGTGGTACAGTACAAATTAGCACAACACTGTAAATCAACTATACTTCAACAAAATAAACTTGAAAAACGAAAAAGGAAAATTAGTGTTCTCTGTATTAAAATAGTAAGTCATGTTCTGACTATCAGCAGTCACCATTTTTCAGCTCCTTCATTATTATTTTTCACTCTATATACACTAATGTCATATAAATTTTACCATATATTTATGGTTTATATTGCTACCTACTCAATGAGTAGAAATAAGAAAAAAATTGTAACTATTCCACAGAATAAACTGGCAGTTTATAGCATAGATATATATCATACAACCTTAGCAAAGTTATTTTTTTACCTGGATAGCAAAAATAAACAAATAAACACTTAACTATTTGGCATATGTTCCCTTAGGATAACTATTATCTAGAAGAGCAAACATAATTTGTAAATTATAGGAAATATACATCTACAATATGTTACTGAAGAAAGATTCATATGAAGGTGCTGAATTGGGGGAAAACATCAGAAACAGTTACCTGCATTGGGATAAAAAAGACCACTAACTGGAAAGAAAAATATTCAGTTACAACAACATATTGTTTTGAGGTTCAATAAGCTTTGATTTGGTTGGAAATGTTCCTTTATATTGCGATACACAGACATATAACATTTTCACTAGGTAAATCATTTTTTCTTCATTTTGAAACTCGTGTTAACCCCTGAAACATATTCAGACACACTTGAAGGGTCATAACACCAAATTGGAAAGGACTACACCTCCAAAATCAACATCAAATGAAAAGACAACATACAGGATGTGTGAAAATGTGTACAAGTCATACATCTGATATGGGGCTTGTATCCAAAGTGTAAAAAGAAGCCTTACAAATCAACAATAGGCAAATAACCCAACTACAAGTGGACAAAGGATTTGAACAGACATTTCTCTAAAGAAGCCATACAAATGGCCAATAAGCACATGAGTCTCAACATCATTATTTACCAAGGAAATGCAAATCAAAACCACAGTGAGACCCCGCTTCACTCCCACGGTAATAAAGGCTATGACAGAAAAGATCATAACAATTGTTGGTGAGGATGTGGAGAAACTGGAACCCTTGCACACTGACGGTAGGAGTATGAGATGATATAGCCACTCTGGAAGACGGTCTGGTAGTTCCTCAAAAAGTTATGCATAGAGTTACCACATGACTCAGCTTATACCCAAGACAAATGAAAACATATGTCCACACAAAAACATGTACTTGAACTTTCATAGCAGAAACATTAGAGTGGAAACAATTCAAATGTCCATCAAATGATGAATGGATAAAAAAATGTCATATGTCCATAAAATGGACTATTATTCAGCCACAAAGACGAATGAAGTACTGATACATTCTATACTCCATGGATGAAAACTGAAATCACATTATGCTAAATGAAAGAAGTAGATCACAAAAGGCCATACATTACATGATTCCATTTATATTAAATATCCAGAACAGGCAAACCTATAGAGATTTGTGAATTAGTGGCTGTCAGGGGCAGGGCAAGAGGGGATGGGAGAACTGGGGTGTGACTGCCAAAAGGTATGGTGTTTCATTTGTGGGTGATAAAAATGTTCTAAGAGTGAATGTTGTGATGGCTGCAAACTCTTTGAATACATGAAGAAAAAAGAAAACACCACTGAACTGTATACTTTAAGAGGATGAATTTTATGGCTTCTGAATGGTATCTTGATTTTTTAAAACAAGAAAAAGAAGTCAGTAGTTTTATCCCTTTACTTGCTTAGTAATTCTAAACATTACTAGTTTTTCATCAGCTAAACGAATGGACAAAGAAAAATACTAAAATAATTTTAAAAAATCATGTATAAGAACGTGGGGGGAAAAACAAAGGCTCCATAAAAAGTAATCAAACTGCATCTATGTGTTGAATAGTAACTTCACTGACACCAGCATCTCATGATACTTAGTTGCACCCACTGCAGTGACTCCTACAATGATTAATTCACAATCAATATCTATAAATTTCATGTATATATACCTGACCCCCCTTCCCAATTATCTCTCACTGTCTCTACCTCTACTTTTCCTATCTTATTTCATTTCTCATTTGTATATCTTACTTGTTAATGATTTACTTGAAGCCAGGCTCTCTTTCTCTCTCAAAAGCTGGATCTACAATTGTTGAATCAAAGTGAGAATACACAGGAATGAGGCTGGATAGCACTTTATAAAGCCCACAGATACCCATCTATGTTCTGTGTAGACTTCAATTAACAGGGAGCTCGCTCCCTCCACACGCAGTCCTTCCCATTATAGGGTAGTTTAACTTTTGCCAAGTTTTACTTTGGAGGACTGGATCTGAAATATGTACAACAAAATACTAACATCATGTTAAGGTGGCAAGATCATATCATTATTTCTTCTTCTCTACTTTCTAAATTTTGCCTCACTTATTTACCGAACTCATCCATGCACCACCTGAGGAGAAGGTAATGGCTACCCACACAGGTATTCTTGCCTGGAGAGTTCCATGGACAGAAGAGCCTAGTGGGCTTACAGTCCATGGGGTTGCAGAGTCGGACATGACCGAGCGACTAACACTTTCACTTAACCACGCACCACAGAAAATGCTAGGTGGGGAGTGAAAATTTGAAAGAGTGCTTGAGCCCATGAATTAAATGAGTTATTATTTGTGAAGTTCTTAAAACAATGCCTGATATTTAGTAAACGCTAATTTGTCTGTTAAATTAATAAAAATAAACAATTCATAGTATAGTAGGGATGGAGAAGGAAATGGCGACCCACTCCAGTATTCTTGCCTGGAAAATTTCCATGGACAGAGGAGCCAGGCAGGCTATAGTCCATGGGGTCGCCCAGAGTCGGACAGGACTGGCTGAGTGAGTCCATGGAGTAGGGAAGAGTGATATGTGAACATATCAGTGTAACAGAGGCATGTACAGGATGTTTCAGGACACAGAGGGCAGATGGGAAAGACACAAGAGAAGTCTGCATCAGGATTTGGGTCTTGAAGGAGAAGAAGAACCTGAGTGAAGGCCAAGAGATTAGCTACCAGACCACAGTAGGCTTCTGTCATGGTTGGCTACCCAAAAGCACTTGAACATGCCCGCTATAATTTTAAACACCCACCCAGGATCAACTCCACCAATGAAGAATCCATGAAAGCCACATTTATCAGTCTCTGAGCAACTTCCCTTTCACTTTTCTCTTTCATGCATTGGAGAAGGAAATGGCAACCCACTCCAGTGTTCTTGCCTGGAGAATCCCAGGGATGGGGGAGCCTGGTGGGCTGCCGTCTATGGGGTCGCACAGAGTCGGACACGACTGAAGCGACTTAGCAGCAGCAGCGGCTATGCCTTATAACAATCCAGTAAGATGGCTTAGTTGTCATCCATGAAATGGATGCACGTGGGGTATAGATTCACCCATGTTTTGCTAGCATGGGTGGCAACAGAGGTGACATGGATATGGAATTGATGGCAGCGGACATGTGTTTTTCATCACAACAACTTGACAACTCGTTCTGGCAACAGGAGCAAACAAAGTAGCAACAGCTCCTTCATCAGATCGTGTTTTGGCTGTGTGGTCCTGGAAGTTATTCCTATACTTAGATTACCTGGAGCCTGTTTGGCAACCCTTCTGGTTCATATCTCTTTACGTGTGTTTGTGTGTGTGTGTATAAATAGTCTATCTAAATTAATCAGAATAAATTATCTTATGTTTAATAATCTGGGCTATTGAAGTAACTCAAGTAATAATAAGAGTCCAAACTAAGAGGGATGGTAGATTGGACAGAAGGAATAAACAAAAGGAACCTGTAAATATTACATGAAGACAATACTGTCTCCTTGAGGCTAAAGTATACCTACCAGTTTCAATTTATCTTCATGTGACATGGTTAAGCATCTCCCTCAAATACCCTGTGGTTTGATAAATCGAAGGGAGGAAAGGATTTCCACGTCCTTTACCTTAAAATACTATACTTCTCAATTCAGCCTCTGACTTTATGACTTATTGGCAAGCACATCATTCTGCTAAATCATATTTTGTTTGTTTCCATCAAAACCTCTAAATACTGCTCATATATGCTAGACTATGTCTCTACCATCTCATAACACTCAGGTTAAATTATAGTCTCCTGCAAATAGCATGAATCTGTATCCCTTAGTAGTATCAACTCTGAAACACTGACAAGATTGAGTGTTTGTACTTGTACACTCCACAGCCAGGCCTTAAGAGTGTGGTAATGCCACCAATGGCAATCTCTACCTAGAGAATCTGCTCGCCTTCCAGTGACATTTTTTTTTGGAAGGATAATTGCCTTACAGAATTTTGTTGTTTTCTGTCAAACCTCAACATGAATCAGCCATAGGTATGCTGCTGCTGCTGCTAAGTCACTTCAGTCGTGTCCGACTCTGTGTGACCCCATAGACGGCAGCCCACCAGGCTCCCCCATCCCTGGGATTCTCCAGGCAAGAATACTGGAGTGGGTTGCCATTTCCTTCTCCAATGCATGCAAGAGAAAAGTGAAAGTGAAGTCGCTCAGTCTGTCCGACTGTTAGCGACCCCATGGACTNACCAGGCTCCCCCATCCCTGGGATTCTCCAGGCAAGAATACTGGAGTGGGTTGCCATTTCCTTCTCCAATGCATGCAAGAGAAAAGTGAAAGTGAAGTCGCTCAGTCTGTCCGACTGGTAGCGACCCCATGGACTGCAGCCCACCAGGCTACTCCGTCCATTGGATTTTCCAGGCAAGAGTACTGGGGTGGGGTGCCATTGCCTTCCCCGATTTCATATACTATAGCGCTTAAAATGAAACTCTATAATCAATCCATCTACCTTAAGCTATAAACTGAGGGCCAAAACTAGGTTCTTTTTTTAATCTTTGTATTGCCAAGCAAAGAGTATGCAATCCTGGAATGCACCAAGCATTTAATAAATATTTTCTGAACCAATGTGATATTTAGGAATTTTTCTCTAAATATTTTAATTTGCTTTACGGCCACAAACATTTTTATACCTATAACTCTGCTGCATAGGTTGATTGGGAATAGGTACCATTCACACGAACAGAAGAAACCATAATGACTTATCTTATTCTTACACAAAGCAGCAGCATACTACTAATTAGGCGGCTAATACTTCCAAATCATTAACTCCAGCTTTATAATAGAATCATAAAACTAAATGGGGCAATATTCATAATTCAATACTAATTCTGAACAATGTAACTGAATATGAAACTATGCTAAACACACTGAGTTTTTTTTTAATTTTTATTGAAATATAGTTGATTTACAATGTTGTATTAGTTTCAGGTATACAGTAAAATGATTAGTTTCATAAATATATATGTGTGTATATACACACACACACACTTTTCAGGTTCTTTTCCATTATGCTTTGTTACAAGATATTGAGTATATTTCCCTGCACTACACAGTAGGTCTTTGTTGGTCATCTATACTATATACAGTGATGTTAAACAGACTGAGTTCTTATAGTACACAGAACACAAAAGCAGGCTTTTACTGTATTGAAAATTTAGTTGAATACTTCCATAACACGAGCAGAATTGTAGTATTTTGCAATTAAAAAAAAAGATGAAGTAACTGACCATTTATAATATTTGTACTGTATTAGCATCAAGCCATATTTATAAACACTAAATCAATTATTCTCCTACCAGTTAAGCTATGATGCAATTTTCCCATTACAGACAACCTCTTTCGTTCCTTCAGCAAACAAACATTGTATTCTTACAGCTATTACTGAGAAACCATATAAGAATAGAGTCAAACAAGAAGGTTAAAAGTTGAACCAGCTGCCTATTCATTCATCTGTACTCCCATTCACTGTCATTCTTTCCTTCTCCCTCTCACCTCCCATAAATCTTTAAATAGGTGACAATATACTTTTTTAACAATCTCATCTTCTAGCATCATTTTCTATTTTCCTAAACTTCCATTGTTTTTCTCACTTGCTTTATGAGAGGTAAATGTCAATCATATATGTTTTTACATCTCTTCCTTCCCTATAAGAATACATGCTCCTTCTTTCTATAAAGTTGCTATAAATGTCTATGTACTTTGTATAAAGTAACTGTTTCTGTTTCTGCAACATGTATTGATCCCAGTTTAAGACTGGATTTTCCACTTGCTGTTTTTAACTCTGAACTTGACTTCACCATCAAATGCTTACCCTCTTCCTTCTGCTTCTCAATAGTAAGTATTCAAACAATTTTTTTTTTCATTTGGCTATGTATGCCAGGTTTTAGCTGTAGGACACGTGATCTTTGTTGCTGTGTGTGGGCTCCTAGTTGTGGCATGCAGGATCTAGTTCCCTGCCCAGGGATCAAACCCAAGTTCTTTGCAGTGGGAGTGTGGAGTCTTAACCACTGGACCACCAGGGAAGTCACTCAAGTATTCTTTAACTTCTATTTTAAGGGGATCTGTACCTCTGAAGAGAATAAGCCAATGATACCCTACTACCAAAAAATACCCTACCATGAACAGCAGTTATAGATATCTTTGATTATTTTAAGATTATAAATTAATAGATTTTTACAACATTTATTTCTTTTTTTTTATTCATTTATCCATCCGCTTATTTGGTATTGTTTGTTGTTAAAATAAGATATTAAGGTTTTTTTAATTTTTAAAAATTTATTTTTGAATCGAAGGATAATTACAGAATTTTCTTGTTTTCTGTCAAACATCAACATGGAATTTATTTGTTTTTGATTGGAGGATAATTGCTTTACAATGTTGTATTGACTTCTGTCATACACAAACATGAATCAGTCATAGGTGTATGTGTATATATATATATATATGTTCCCTCACTCTTGAACCTCCCTACCACTTCCCACAGCATCCCACCCTTCTAGGATGCCACAGGGCACCAAGTTGAGCTCCGTATATTATACAGCAACTTTATTTCTTTGTTCTTTTCTAAAGAAATGAACATATATAGATATATGTTCATATAAAGATATGTTCTACATGTAATTCCTCTAACTTCTGTGAACTGGAAAGGATAGAACATTTCTTTTTAAAATCCCAATAACAGCAACAGGGATATTCCACATAAGTAGCTAATTGGCCAATTGTACCTGGTATTAATTAACCACATCATGTCTTCAAATGATACAGTTAAGTTTACTTTTATAGACTGTAGCTACATAACATATAGAAGTCTGTATGGAAAACAAAGTTAAGGGGAAAAAAAATTGTCCAAATACATTATCTCTACAAATAGTATAGAGCCAAAAGCCGGGGGCTGGGTGGGGCAGGGAGGGGTATGAAATTAAATGAATGTATGGATGTGAGAGGTGGACTGTGAAGAAAGCTAAGCGCTGAAGAATTGATGCTTTTGAACTGTGGTGTTGGAGAAGACTCTTGAGAGTCCCTTGGACTGCAAGGAGGTCCAACCAGTCCATTCTGAAGGAGATCAACCCTGGGATTTCTTTGGAAGGAATGATGCTAAAGCTCCAGTAGTTTGGCCACCTCATGTGAAGAGTTGACTCACTGGAAAAGACTCTGATACTGGGAGGGATTGGGGGCAGGAGGAGAAGGGGACGACCGAGGATGAGATGGCTGGATGGCATCACGGACTCGATGGACGTGAGTCTGAGTGAACTCCGGGGGATGGTGATGGACAGGGAGGCCTGGCGTGCTGCGATTCATGGGGTCGCAAAGAGTCGGACAAGACTGAGCGACTGAACTGAACTGGACTGAACTGAGCACCGCACAAAAAGTCTTCAGCTATTTCTGGTTTCAGGTCTTATTGGAGGAAATAAACTCTGAACATCTACATATTCCTTTTCACCATCAAGAAGGTAAATTTAGAATGTCTATCTAGCAACTGGGAAACACAAATTCACTCTCCCATAATCCTTAATCCTGAGTTCAACATTCAACCAGTGGTTTCCAGAGTTCAAATATTACTTAAAGCATCAACTGTGGCTTGTGAAATATTGATGTTTAACCAAAATACAAGAAAATAAACTTTAATATTTAACGTGAGAATAATGCTGAATCCCTCACTGTATCCATAGCTCCAAATGGTATAGGAGTTATGGGGGTATTCACAACCCATATTTTTCTTACTGTCAGTGTGCTGCAATGTATTTTCAGTTACAAGCACTTGGTGAAGTGAACTTACAGGCTATTTGTCCTAGTTTTAGGTAAGTCAGTCCTCAAAACAACAACAAAATAGAAAAGTACCTTTAAAAGATTCTTGCAAAAACAACACATTGAGGATTATAAGTGAAGTGAAGTGAAGTCGCTCAGTCGTGTCCGACTCTTTGCGACCCCATGGACTGTAGCCCACCAGGCTCCTATGTCCATGGGATTCTCCAGGCAAGAATACTGGAGTGGGTTGCCATTTCCTTCTCCAGGGGATCTTCCCGACCCAGGGATCGAACCTTCGTCTCCTGCTTTGCAGGCAGACGCTTTAACCTCTGAGCCACCAGGGAAGCCCATGGTGAGGATAATAAGATAGTACCAATAATGCAAGTACTGGGCAACGAGAAAATACTAGATTGTTGTATTTCCTACACAGAAGTCTGAGCCTTTCCTCAGTCATATCATATGTTAAAAACAACAAAATATAAGGCTAATAAGAAGCTGGTCCCATAAGATTAAAAGTTACAAATGTAACAATCTGAAATTATCAACTATCACTGATGACTCTCACTTTATGTGCACATTGTACCTTAAAATATAGCTAATGATAGTGAGTGCTGTGTTGTGCTTAGTCATTCAGTTGTGTCCAACTCTTTGTGAGCCCATGGACTGTAGCCTGCCAGGTTCCTCTGTCCATGGGGATTCTCCAGGCAAGAATACTGGAGTGGGTTGCCATGCCCTAAAGCTACCTCAAACTTACAGACCATTTAAAGTTCAAACATCTAGAGCGTGAAAGAAGCTTTTTCAATATTCTCAGCAATAACTAGAATCACGTGATATGCAATCCAATACTTAGTGAAATTTTATAAACTTAATGACACACATTTAGAAGCCTCTCGTTTGTTTTCTTTCTTTAATAGCAAAAGACAAAAGGTCCCATGACATTGGAGAAACACTTGGTATAAGAAGCTGAGACAATATATGCAAAACAACATGGTAGTAAACTAAAACACATTATTTTATCAGCCAATACTATCAGAAGACATATAGAAATCACTGCTGAAAATATGCTAGAGCAAGTATTACAAAAATTACACAGTGTGGGAGGTTCATCATACAGTTGAATGAAAATACAGCTGTTTTTCCTTTTAAACAACTCAGCTTATATTATTTACTAGATTGTTTCAATAATAAAGTATAAAAACTACATTTCTTTGAGTCACTAGTGGAACAATCTGAGAAAACATATTGCCAAAATAAATGATTTAATAAAAGGATGTTTTATGAAAAAACTATAAGTGAGAAGAATTCCTTGAGTAGGGAAGTTTGCCCCACACATAAAATCCAAACCACTGCAAGAAGTTGAAACCAAAATACCTTAGAATGTAGGGGTTTTTTTAATTAATAAGAGCAAGATATTTAAAATACAGCTGAATATTTACAATATTTTAAAATAAGATAGAAAATGAGAATGATAACATGTATCTTACACAGAGATTTCTGGCTATCTTAAGACAAAGATTTTTAAAACTTCTGAACTTTCACATAATGGGCATTTTTCATTCACAAAAGGACAAGCAATCCCTTAACAGTTTAACAGCTCATGAGAAAGTAACTGCTTCAAATGAACCTCACTGAAAAAGCCACACATTGGCACACCCAACTGCCAGGTAGGTCTCCTTCATCTTTTCATAACTCACCTCTTCCTCCTTCTTCCAGGCATCAGGTACAACGTCTGCAGCAGATATGATTAGATAAACACGGGGACGAGGGTCTACACATCAAGTATATGGAATGAAGAATGCAAAGGGCCCATGTCCCTGATGACATCTAGTGAAGCCCATTTAGAACCCTTTTATTTGCAAATATTAAAAAGGAACACTTCAGATAAGTTTCAAGAACAACTGACTGTCATTAAGGGAGATGGAAATTTACTAGCCATGGTTCAGCAGAAAACCTCAGCTCGATTAATGGATTGTTAATACTGTAAGTTAATAAGTGTAACTAACAATGTTCTTGTTCCACTTAGACCTATGTATTGTCAGATTTATGTTTCAACTGTAAGAGACTTTAAATTCAGTATCAAAATAAAATGGACTTGGAACTAAACCTTCTAATTAGTCTTTTTTTAAACAAGACATAAAAAATAATGACACAATGACATTGCTCTCACTAAAACGTTATTAAACATCACAGCAAAGGCTTTTATACCATTAATAAACTCATTTCAAATCACCTAAAAATCTTGTTCTTTGCATGTTCTTATCATTTTTTATGTCTGTACTTTATACAAAGTACTAGTACATACACGTGGATATATTTTTTTTAAGCTAACACATGTTCGGGTTACTAGCTCAAATATATATATATTTCTAACAGGCTAGGAAATCAGAAAGTTTAGAGACTACTACACTAGTCCAGACACTGACACTTTTTCTGTAAAGGGCCAGACAGTAAATGTTTTAGGCTTGGCAGGTCACATGGACTTTGTTTTAGGCTTGGCAGGTCACATGGACTTTGTCACAACTACCCAACTCCACAGTGCAAAAGGAGCCAGCAACAGTATGTAAACAAATGGCTGTGGCTGCATTCAATGAAACCGTGTTTACGAACACTGAATTGCACAATTTTTCATGTGCCCTGAAACAGTCTTCTTTTGATTTTCTGCAACCATTTAAAAGTATAAAATCTAAAAAGTATAAAACTCATACAAACTAAAACCCCAGAATCTGGGATAGTGTCTTTGTCATTTTTATGTTCCCCTGCATCTAACAAAGTATCTGGCACTCAATAGAGAGTTGTCAAATAAACTTCTCCATGACACAGAAATTTGCCTTTGCTTTTTTTTCTTCTATTTTTCCCCACAATTGTGTGCTTAGTCACTCAGTCGTGTCCGACTCTTTGCAACCCCATGAACTGTAGCCCACCAGGCGCCTTGGTCCATGGGGACTGTCCAGGCAAGAATACTGGAGTGGGTTGCTATACCCACCTCCAGGGGATCTTCCCAACCCAGGGATTGAACCCAGGTCTCCCACATTGCAGGCGGGTTCTTTACCATATGAGCCACCAGAGACACTAGGGACTTTTCTTAAGCTGTTCTCTGCTCTCTCTCCTCAGAGCTTAACAGCACCTGGCATATAGAAGGCATTGGACCTTGATGTATTAAGTCATTCAAATTCTGAGAACACTTTAATGTCAAAAAATTAAAACTCTGAAAACTCAGAAGTGACACTGGGTCCCACAGGATATTCAGATCTTCTGTTTCCTCCCTGAACCCTTGTACTGGGTTGCTGCCACTGCTGCTAAGTCGCTTCAGTCGTGTCCGACTCTGTGCGACCCCATGGACGGCAGCCCACCAGGCTCCTCCACCCATGCGGTTTTCCAGGCAAGAGTACTGGAGTGGGGTGCCATTGCCTTCTCTTGGGTTAAGTACTCACAGAAGCTTATTCACAGCTGTCTTATTACCATGGAAAGCCTATGTTTACTTGCTTGTCTCCCTGACTAAATTCTGAGCTCTTTGGCAGCAAGAGAGGAACTGCATTAATCTGTGTGTACTTCCAGCAGTAGCACGTGACGTGACACTGTGCATATCAATACACGGTTGTGAAAATGCCTTCACAGCAAAAAAAAAAAAAAAACACTAGTGGAACTTTTCAAACAGGAAGAAAACCTCTTAAGGAACATTTCTATGTACAAATCAGAACAGATAGAAGCAATGAATTGTGAAGTTTATTAGCTACAATCAGTGAAACTTTGCAAACCTAGTTCCTTTAGTTTCTCTTCCTGGACTTCTAGCCTACTACTCCGTCAGTTGTGAACCTTTGGTGAGAATTGTACTTGGGAAGAAAATTTAAAAGTGACCCAGATTTAGTTACCTTTGAGATCTATTTACGGGGTGAGTTTTACTCCTCCTTTACATGCTTTACTTGGGAGTGAGTGTGTTTAAGAAAATAAAATGACTAGATATGATGCTGGTGTTCTCTCAGTCCAATGACAAGGAGTAAAGATATTGGAAATATGATTATAAAAAAAGGAAAGTAGGCTAAGAAAACAATTTCTAAGGATTGAGTCATTCCTGAAAACTGTTTCCATGCCCTATTATAGATTTTGAGACCTATGCTACCAATAAATGTTTTACAGTAACTTGACCTTTAATTAAAATTACTTATGCTGAGAGCGAGCTTCCCCGGTGGCTCAGCAGTAAAGAATCCACCTGCAGTGCAGGAGATGTGGGTTCAATCCCTGGGTTGGAAAGATCCCCTGCTGGAGGAAATGGCAACCCACTCCAGTATTCTTGCCTGGAGAATCCCATGGACAGAGCAGCCTAGTGGGCCACAGTCCACAGGGTCGCAAATGGTCAGACATGATTAAGCATCCACACGCTCAGAACACTAAAAGGTTCTCATCCAGGCTAATCAACTCCTAAAAGACTGGTGTTGGCTGACAAAGAAAGCCATGACGGCAGTCACAGACAACAGCTAGGGTCCAAAGTCAGACTGGCAAAAAGCAAAGTGAGAGAGCAAACTGAAAAGCTTTGGGGCTCTTTATAAGAGCTCTACCACATGGGATACAGGACAGACAATTTCGTGTTTACTGCATATAACTACACTCTCATTAAATTATGCAAAACACATTAATGTAATTGCTGAATAGGAACAAAGTATAAAACACCACATTTCCATTGCCTCTAGTAACTGAAATTGAGGAGCTTCCCTGGTGGCTCAGGGGTAAAGAATTCGCTTGCCAATGCAGGAGACACGGGTTCAACCCCTAATCCAGGAGGATCCCACGTGCCTTGGAGCAACTAAGCGCATGCACAGTTTCTAAGCCTGTGCTCTGGAGCCCAGGAGCCGTAACAAGAGAAGCCAGCATAATGAGAAGCCCGCACACCACAACCAGAGAAGAGCCCTGCAGTGATGAAGGCCCAGCAGAGCCAAAAATAGTAAGTAGAAATGACCTTAAAAATGACTGAAATCGAAATGAAATGTGCCTAGAAATAATCACAAATTATCACTAGCCTCATCTTTTGTACACAATTAAACTATTTACCTGTATAAGAACACAGTTCTTATAGACATATCTATAGGAATCTAACGTGACCAATGCAAGCTGGACATCCACTCAATAAATCACTGTGCTAGCTAAAACAAATTAAATTCCAGTTTGAACTTCCAAGACATCTCTATATGCTTATTTTTTAAACTTAAAATGGAAATCCCCTATCCCCCAAGCAGTTGGATACAAAAGGGCAATAATATTCAAAAGGAAATAGACAGTGTCCAGACGCATTTCTCTCCTTGCTCTAATTAATTCAGTTTGGATAAAAACGAGCTGTTACTATTAAACATTTAATAATCCTTAATTGGTATACTCAATGTACAAAGACCAGCTCAGTTATTCTCAGTAAGCTCAAAGGCTATGCTATGATATCTTAACATGTTGAATGCTACTCAATTACAGCATGATAAATTTCCTTATATTTAAAATGGAAGGAAGGAGATATTTCACCAACCCTAATTACAGACAACACAAAATGTCTGATTAACCTGAGAAGCACGATGAATATGCTGCTGCTGCTGCTGCTGCTAAGTCGCTTCAGTCATGTATGACTCTGTGCAACCCCATACACAGACGCCCACCAGGCTCCCCCGTCCCTGGGATTCTCCAGGCAAGAACACTGGAGTGGGTTGCCATTTCCTTCTCCAATGCATGAAAGTGAAAAAGGAAAGTGAAGTCGCTCAGTCGTGTCCGACTCTTAGCGACCCCATGGACTGCAGCCCACCAGGCTCCTCCATCCATGGGATTTTCCAGGCAAGAGCACTGGAGTGGGGTGCCATTGCCTTCTCCAATGCATGAAAGTGAAAAAGGAAAGTGAAGTCGCTCAGTCGTGTCCGACTCTTAGCGACCCCATGGACTGCAGCCCACCAGGCTCCTCCATCCATGGGATTTTCCAGGCAAGATNCACTGGAGTGGGTTGCCATTTCCTTCTCCAATGCATGAAAGTGAAAAAGGAAAGTGAAGTCGCTCAGTCGTGTCCGACTCTTAGCGACCCCATGGACTGCAGCCCACCAGGCTCCTCCATCCATGGGATTTTCCAGGCAAGATTACTCAAGTAGGGTGCCATTGCCTTCTTCGTGATGAATATGAACCTCATTCAAATTTGAATTTGGGGTTAAAAGTGATATGTAATATTATGACAATTCAGTCATCTTTTAAAGTTACACTCCCCAAAATGTGGAAGAAATATTCTTGCTTTGATCTGACTACCTTTACCCACTGTGGAAGATTTGAAAACATGGCTGGGCTGAAAAGGGGAACAGGAATCTTAAAGAGCAAGTAAAATTTACCCCATGTGGATAATAACAAAAATCATATAAAAACAAGTGTGGTTTTTTCTATTCTTGAAAGTTTTACTTTAAAAAAAACACACTTTCTAATCTTCAATTAATAGGCAAAGACTACACTTCAAGTAAAAAATCAACTTTTACAAACTACTGAAGACTGCTAATAAACAGTGTGTGCTCCATGAAATAAGCAATCACCTAAAAGTTTCCAATTTGGAGCTTTACATCTGTCAGCAATAGCCATTGGAACCATCACTCAGAAAATCTGCCTATTACTTATTTCCTTGAGCAGCCACAATATGGAGCCTGGCATATCAATGTATAACAGATGTCACTGTTAGTGGTACACGTGTGCGTGCGTGCGAAGTCACTTCAGTCATGTCTGACTCATTGCGACCCTATGGACTGTAGCCCATCAGGTTCCTCTGTCCATGGGATTTCCCAGGCAAGAGTACTGGAGTGGGTTGCCAAGCCCTTCTTCAGGACATCTTCCCAACCCAAGGACTGAACCCATGTCTCTCTCATCTTTTGTGTTGGCAGGCAGGTTCTTTATTACTAGCACCACCTGGGAAGCCCCAATGGTACATTAGTAATAACCTTTGACTGTGTGGATCATAACAAACTGTGGGAAATTCTTAAAGAGATGGGAATACCAGACCACCTGAACTTCCTCCTGAGAAACCTATATGCAGGTCAGGAAGCAACAGTTAGAACTGGACATGGAACAACAGACTGGTTCCAAATTGGGAAAGGAGTATGTCAAGGCTGTATATTGCCACCCTTCTTATTTATCTTTTTTTTTTTTTTAAAGGACTAAGGGTTTTTATTATTATTTTTATTTTTTTTATTTTTTATTTTTTATTTTTTTTTGTATTTATTTATTTTTTTACACGAACTCCCAAACATGAACCCCCCTCATCATGCAAAATGACAGGCTGGATAAAGCTGCTGCTGCTACTGCTGCTAAGTCACTTCAGTCATGTCCGACTCTGTGTGACCCCATAGACGGCAGCCCACCAGGCTCCCTGTCCCTCGGATTCTCCAGGCAAGAACACTGGAGTGGGTTGCCATTTCCTTCTCCAATGCATGAAAGTGAAAAGTTAAAGTGAAGTCACTCAGTCGTGTCCGACCCTCAGCCACCCCATGGACTGCAGGCTACCAGGCTCCTCTGTCCATGGGTTTTCCAGGCAGGAGTACTGGAGTGGGGTGCCATTGCCTTCTCCACAAGCTGGAATCAAGATTGCTGGGAGAAATATCAACAACCTCAGATGTGCAGATGACACCACCTTTATGGCAGAAAGCAAAAAAGAACTACTAAAGAGCCACTTGACAAAAATGAAAGAGGAGAGTGAAAAAGTTGGCTTAAAACTCAATATTCAGAAAACTAAGATCATGGCATCTGGTCCCATCACTTCATGGCAAATTAATGGGGAAACAATGGAAACAGTGACAGACTTTATTTTTTGGGCTCCAAAATCATTGCACATGGTGACTGCAGCCATGAAATTAAAAGAGTTTTGCTCCTTGGAAGAAAATCTATGACATACCTAGACAGCATACTAAAAAGCAGATACATTATTTTGCTGAAAAAGGTCCATCTACTCAAAGCTATGGTTTTTCCAGTAGTCGTGTATAGATGTGAGATTTGGACTATAAAGAAAGCTGAGTGCCAAAGAATTGATGCTTTTGAACTGTGGTGTTGGAGAAGACTCTTGAGAGCCCCTTGGACTGCAAGGAGATCCAACCAGTCCATTCTGAAGGAGATCAGTCCTGGGGGTTCACTGGAAGGACTGATATTGAAGCTGAAACTCTAATACTTTGGCTGCTGCTGCTGCTAAGTCACTTCAGTCGTGTCCGACTCTGTGTGACCCCATAGACGGCAGCCCACCAGGCTCCCCCGTCGCTGGGATTCTCCAGGCAAGAATACTGGAGTGGGTTGCCATTTCCTTCGCCAATGCATGCAAGAGCAAAGTGAAAGTGAAGTCGCTTAGTCTGTCCGACTGTTAGCGACCCCATGGACTGCAGCCCACCAGGCTACTCCGTCCATTGGATTTTCCAGGCAAGAGTACTGGGGTGGGGTGCCATTGCCTTCCCTGATACTTTGGCTACCTGATGCGAAGAGCTGACTCACTGGAAAAGACCCTGATGCTGGGAAAGATTGAGGGTCGGAGGAGAAGGGGAAGACAGAGGATGAGATGGTTGGGTGGCATCACTGACTCAATGGACATGGTTTTGGGTGAACTCCCGGAGTTGGCAATGGACAGGGAGGCCTGGCGTGCTGCAGTTCATGGGGTCGCAAAGAGTCGGACATGACAGAGCAACTAAACTGAACTGAAGCCTTAATATCCTTATCTGAAAAATAGAGTATAACTATGTTGCCTACTTTGCAGCACTGGCACAAGGATCAGCTGAAATAGTACAAATAAAGTATTCAATTACATGCTGGGCCCATACATGCACAGTAAATGTGAGCTATGATAATTCATAAAATAACTTGTTTACTTAATCTGATTACAGTCAAACAAAAGATAATAAGGAAATATATAATGTTTAATATACAAGTAGACTTCTCTCAAAGAAGAGACACAACCCTTTAAAAAATTTTTTTAATTGATCTTTTGTTTTTACTTTTAAGCAAACCACAATTCTCTGATTTCCTCTTCCAACATTCCCATGGAAGGAAAAATTGTCACTAGGACAATGTGGCGCCAAGTTGTACCTTTCTTTAACATTTATGAATCCACAAGTAAATCTTTCCAAAAACATGTCACATTTAAAGAGGGATGTGGTAGACTTCTGATGAAATATTAGAATATTCAAACCACAAAACAAAGATTCTACAAAAGATTTGAAAACACTGTATATACTGTACACAAAATTAAAAATTTATAACTGCCAGGAATCATTTTTTGTTTATGGCTATCATCACATAAAACGAATGCGTGTAACTGAAACAAATGAGCAAATGAAAAGGGTAGTAGAGGAAGATATCAAAATGGTCAAATTGTGAAAATGTTAGTCACTCAGTCATGTCCGACTCTTTGCAACCCCATGGACTGTAGCCCACCAGGCTTCTCTGTCCATGGAATTCTCCAGGCAAGAATATTACAGTGGTCTGCCATTTCCTTCTCCAGGGGAATCTTCCCAACCCAGGGATCGAACCCAGGTCTCCCACATTGTAGGCAGATTCTTTACCACCTGAGCCACCAGGAAAGCCCTCCAAAAAGGTAAATTGGGGATCAAATCATAGAGGGCCTTACTCTTATAAGGATACTGGTTTTTGTATCCTGAGGGAATTAGGAAGCCATAGGAGAGATCTGAGAAGCTATGGGGAGATTTGAGAACCCAAGTGACATGATGCTGTTCAGGTTTTAAATGGGTAATATTTGAGAATACACTGTAGAGGGTCATGGTGGAAGCAGGGAGACAAGTGAGGAACTCTGTTAATCATAATAGCTCTGCTACTCTTGTAGCAGCCTAGGTGAGGCTTCAACTAGTGTGGGACCAGTGAAGGTGGTAAGAGATGGTCAGCTTTTCCAAGTGTCTTACTGTGAAGGGCGAGCTTATGGGTTTCCTAGCAAATTAAATGTGGAATGTGACAAAGAGAGAGTAATCAAGGATAATCCTAAAGTGTTTGGCCCAAGTAACTGAACAGATGGATATACCATCGACTGAGAAGGGGAAGACACCAGGAGGAGCAAGTCTGAAGGAGAATATTAACAGCTTAGTTTTTGGATATGTTACTTTGAGAAGTCTACTGACCATCCAGGGAGAGTTGCTGATTATGAAATATGATTATGAGAGTCTTGAGTTCAGACATGAGGACTAAGCTGGAGATAAATTTGAGAATTGTGAGCATAAATGGAATGTAAAGCCATAGAACTGGTTGCAATAACAAAAACAAAAAAAAAAATGATGTAGAGAAGAGAAGATTCCAAGGACTGATCCCTGGGCCCCTCCAACATTTAAAAGTTGAGGACACTAAAAGGAATCAGCAAAGAAAACTGAAAAGCAGCAGCCAAAGAGTTTGGAGAAAAACAAAATTAATGCCCCAGGCGGGTAAGGGGAGGGAGATGTATAACCAACTGCATCACCACTGCTGGTAGGTTGGTTAACCAAAGAACTGAAAACTGGACATGAGCTAGGCAGCATGAAGATTTTTGGTGACACTAAAAAAACCCATTTTGATAGAATGATGGAATAGAGGCTAGAGTGAGTTAGGAGAGAAAGGATGAAAGAAATCAGAAGCAGTGAATATAAACAAAATTATTAGGTGTTTTGCTTCAAAGGAGAGTGAAAACTGAGTAGCAGAGAAGGCACTGGCACCCCACTCCAGTACTCTTGCCTGGAAAATCCCATGGATGGAGGAGCCTGGTGGGCTGCAGTCCATGAGGTCACGAAGAGTCAGACACGACTGAGCGACTTCCCTTTCACTTTTCACTTTCACGCATTGGAGAAGGAAATGGCAACCCACTCCAGTGTCCTTGCCTGGAGAATCCCAGGGACGGGGGAGCCTGGTGGGCTGCCGTCTATGGGGTCACACAGAGTCGGACACGACCGAGGCGACTTAGCAGCAGCAGCAGCAGCAGCAGTAGGCTAGGGGCATAAGATCATGAAAAAGTTGTAAAGTGAGATAGCATGTTTGTAAGGCACTGGGAAGGGCAGAGGACAGAGGAGAAAATGATTGGAGTAATGTCCTTGAGTAGGTCAAAAGGAATGGAATCTTCTACACAAATGGGAGGATTGAAAGATGAAAACTTTATCTTCATCTGTGTTGACAGGGAGATGTGGTAGTGGGAGTCTGTGGAAGTTCTCTTCTGATCACTTCAGTTTACTCAGGAAATTAAGCACCAAGGTCATCAGCAGAGCATGAAGATGGGTAAGAGTTCTGAGGGTTGAGCAGCAAAGTAAAGGTGTGAAATAATCATCGAGAAGTACGGTGGAGGGAAGGGAGCAGGGACGTGTAAGATGACTGAAAACACACGGGCCTACTTGGAGCCTTAGAAAAGAAACCTGTTTCAGAATCATTAATAAAGCATCACTGGATCAGAACAGGAAGAACCTGGAGGACAAGAGGAAGACCAGATAGGAGGCAATTTTCATAGTCTATGAGAAACATTCAGAGAGGGATATTGTCTAAGGTAGGGTAAGAGCAGCTGGAGGACAGCTGTGGAAAAAGACGTCAAAGTCACTGCAAAAGCAGAACCCATGGCATTTGGAAAGCAACTAGAAATGGCAGAGAAAACAGACGGCCTGGAAGGCGGCCCAGCTGAGCTAAAGTAAACTAGAATATGGCAATGCCACTGATTAACTCAAAGAACTATTTTACTTCCATGAAAATTAGTAACCAATTTATCAGCCGATTAAAGGAGGATCATTTGAGTGAAATCTGAGTGAATATAAGAATTTTAAAAAAAAGATAAAAAAGTTTGATTAGTGTCAAAAAATGTTTGTTTCTACTGTTGTTGGTTGGGGTGATTAAGATAAGATAATCCCATTGCAAACTGAAGGGCAGTCTAGGTGATGAGAAAATATTGGAAACTGGAGAACAGATCTTTATTTGATAAAGGAATGAAATGCACTAAATATTTATAAAATTATTTTTACAGAAAACTTTATGCCAGGCATTATTCCAGGAATATCACCTCCTTTAATCCTTAAATAAACCATATAAGGTAGACCCTATTATAGTTTTGTTAAGAGTTATGGTAAATAAAGTGCTGAGAGGATGTACCATGACTTCACAGGGTAATGTGATTAACGGCACAGCCAGAACTCAAACTCAAGTCTGAATGATCCCCGAGTTCAGCTCTTAACCACTACACAAACATGCCCTGTAAAATTAATGGCCTGGAAAAGGCAGTATAGGTTGTTTGCCTTTCGAGAAGAATTTTGAGTTAAAGATCTCAGAGGTGGAATCATTCCAAAGAATGACACGATCCAAAGTGCTGTCATGCCTAGAATTGGCTAAATACGTACATGCAGAGGTCAGAGTTCAGAAGACCAAGGAACTCAGGGCAAAAAAGCGAAGGCGAGATGATCGACGTAACAGCAGAAATTACCAAAATGAATAACAAGGGAAAGGTTAAAAGGCTAACCAGGTGCTATCATCATCAAGGTCCGTCAGCAGATAATAGACCTTAAAAGAGAAGAGTTATTAAAAGACCGTTCAAGGAACATGGCAGGAAGGTCTGAAGAGAGTGGGTATGTCAGGGTTTGTGTCATGGGAAAAGCTGGATGTCAGCTTTGGCTAGACAGAAAGGGCATTAAAGGAAAAGTATAAAGATAAAGGGAATTTGTATTTATTCAACAACTTTCAATGAATAGTGGGATTGGGGGTGAGAGAGGAACAAGACATTCCATAATGGGCAGTGTAGAAGGGTCTATAGATTTTCAGTATTCTTTTTTTAATTAATTTATTTAATTAAAGGCTAATTACTTTAAAATATTGTAGTGGTTTTTGCCATACATTGACATGAATCAGCCATGGGTGTATATGTGTTCCCCAACCTGAGCCCCCATCCCACTTTCCTCCCTATCCCATCCCTCAGGGTAATCCCACTGCACCAGCCCTGAGAACCTGTCTCATGCATCAAACTTGGGCTGGCGATCTATTTCACATATGATAACATACATGTTTCAATGCTATTCTATCAAATCATCTCACCCTCACCTTCTCCCACAGAGTTCAAGACTGTTCTATACATCTGTGTCTCTTTTGCTGATATAGGGTCATCATTACCATCTTTCTAAATTCCATATATATGCATTAGTAAACTGTATTGGTGTTTTTCTTCCTCACTTACTTCACTCTGTATAATAGGCTCCAGTTTCATCCACCTCATTAGAGCTGACTCAAATGTATTCTTTTTAATGGCTGAGTAGTACTCCATTGTGTATATGTACCACAGCTTTCTTATCCATTTGTCTGCTGATGGACATCTAGGTTGCTTCCATGTCCTGGCTATCACAGTGCTGTGCTGAACGTTGGGGTACACGTGTCTCTTTCAGTTCTGGTTTCCTCGCTGTGTATGCCCAGCAGTGGGATTGCTGGGTCATAAGGCAGTTCT
Organism: Oreotragus oreotragus; assembly: GCA_006410675.1. Classification (NCBI taxonomy): domain Eukaryota; kingdom Metazoa; phylum Chordata; class Mammalia; order Artiodactyla; family Bovidae; genus Oreotragus; species Oreotragus oreotragus. The sequence goes on from SJYX01014457.1 coordinate 221,053, forward strand.
ATTTCCAGTGTTCTCCGTAGTGGCTGTACTAGTTTGCATTCCCACCAACAGTGTAAGAGGGTTCCCTTTTCTCCACACCCTCTTCAGCGTTTATCGTTTGATAGCAGCCATTCTGACCAGCGTGAGATGGTCCCTCATTGTGGTGTTGATTTGCATTTCTCTGATAATGAGTGATGCTGAGCTTCCTTTCATGTGTTTGTTAGCCATCTGTATGTCTTCTTTGGAAAAATGTCTGTTTAGTTCTTTGGCCCATTTTTTGATTGGGTCGTTTTTCTGGAATTGAGCTGCAGGAGTTGCTCGTATTTTTTTGAGATTATTTGTCAGTTGCTTCGTTTGCTATTATTTTCTCTCATTCTGAAGGCTGTCTTTTCACCTTGCTTACAGTTTCCTTCATTGTGCAAAAGCTTTTAAGTTTAATTAGGTCCCATCTGTTTATTTTTGCTTTTATTCCCATTACTCTGGGAGGTGGGTCATAGAGGATCCTTCTGTGATTTACATCAGAGTGTTTTGCCTATGTTTTTCTCTAGGAGTTTTATAGTTTCTGGTCTTACGTTTAGATCTTTAAACCCTTTTGAGTTTATTTTTGTGTATGGTGTTAGAAAATGTTCTAGTTTCATTCTTTTACAAGTTGTTGACTAGTTTTCCCAGCACCACTTGTTAAAGAGACTGTATTCTCTCCGTTGTATAGTCTTGCCTCCTTTGTCAAAGATAAGGTGTCCATATGTGTATGGATTTATCTCTGGGCTTTCTATTTTGTTCCATTGATCTATATTTCTGTCTTTGTGCCAGTACCATGGCTGTCTTTTCACCTTGCTTACAGTTTCCTTCATTGTGCAAAAGCTTTTAAGTTTAATTAGGTCCCATCTGTTTATTTTTGCTTTTATTCCCATTACTCTGGGAGGTGGGTCATAGAGGATCCTTCTGTGATTTACATCAGAGTGTTTTGCCTATGTTTTTCTCTAGGAGTTTTATAGTTTCTGGTCTTACGTTTAGATCTTTAAACCCTTTTGAGTTTATTTTTGTGTATGGTGTTAGAAAATGTTCTAGTTTCATTCTTTTACAAGTTGTTGACTAGTTTTCCCAGCACCACTTGTTAAAGAGACTGTATTCTCTCCGTTGTATAGTCTTGCCTCCTTTGTCAAAGATAAGGTGTCCATAGGTGCATGGATTTATCTCTAGGTTTTCTATTTTGTTCCATTAATAGATTTCCAGTATTCTTAACCTCTTATTTGGAGATCTTTGAAACTCTTTTAGTCCTTAACTCAAAATGAATAGATATCCACACACACAAAATAAAATTGCCATGATAAGTGGAATAAAACTAGAAATGAATAAATCATGAATCAGGATCTCCACTTCTTTGATCAAGCAAATGAATCCAATATGGCCTGAAACCTCATCTTTCCTCTTACTATAAACTGCTGAAAAATCAAAATATTATATTTATTATCTAAGAAATAATCTAGAACACAAACTAGAAAATATTTAATATAAGAAGCATGCTACAAAATATAGATGGTATGACTATTAATAATAAAACAAACCTAGAGGAATTAATTTTTCTGTCTCCTCGATTTTTTTTTTTTTACAACACTGTGTCCTCTAAACTCTACTTCATATACCTAACAAGATACCTTATATTGTTTTCAGAGAAGTGGACTTAGGCCTGTTTAGCTTAATAGAAGAGAAACACAAATTAGGTACACAAATTACACAGTTAAAAAACTGATCCAGTGTGCCACAGACTACTGAATAACAGAGAATGAAAATAAATAAGACAGCCCCTGCTTTTAGGAGCTCATAGTGGAAGATACAAACATGTTATAGCTCAAAAAACCAGATACTTTCAAAAACAGTTTTGTTATATCAACAAGTTTCTGGCCTCTCCTTTATGTGACATAAACACAGTCCATACAAACAGCCCTACTTCCAACCCAGTGCTATGCACTTGAAAATTATAACAAAATTAGGGGGTCTAACTTACCATCATTTTTTCAAATAAATCCAGTACTTCCTTTTCAGACAAATTCAAAGATCGTTCATCGTATAATGGCTGAGCAGCTGGAAACTCATTCATCACAACTTGAGAATCAAGAGGATGTTGGATAAGAAGTTTTTCCTTTTTTACAGTAGATTTTCTGAAACTTGTAATTCGGTCACGCTGCAAACAGAAAGAAAAAAAAGAATCCCTAAGGAAGAGATCAAGAATCACCAAGGTGAAGAACCAAAACATCAAAATGGCAGTTAGGACAATATATATTATTGTCTTTTTGACAAAATGTTATTTTAAGCAGCAAGCTCCACTTAGAGACTGTACTACTGTGAAACCTTGAAGTGGCTTGATAGCCTCAGAAATCTAGGGGGTGAAAAGTATTCCTCAAAAGTGAAACTTAGGTCCTTGTCATTGCTGTTTTGCATGGTAAATAGGTGAGAAAAGTCTGATCTCAAAGTCATGTGGTGGTTTGAGGAAGAATGTGTCTTTGGCACCAACTTTGAAACTATGAGGGAAGAAAAAGGAAAGGATATTCAATTCCAAGGGGGAAATTATACTAACATTTCTCTTCTTCAAAGTGCCAAAATAATTGTGACAAGTATCTATGAGCACTTTGGCAATGCAGTGGTAGAATATAATGGTTAAGAGCATGGAGTATGGAGCCAGACTCCCTGGGTTTGACTCTGCAATTCACTAGGTCGGCTACCCTGTGCAAACTTCTTGGTCTCCAACTGTCTCCTCATCTCTAAAATAGGGTAACAAGTTAATACACATAGAAGAAAGGAAGGAAGCGAAGGGAAGAAGGGAGGGCAGAGAGAGAAAGCAAGAAAAGAGTTATTGTGAGATCTAAAGATACATGTGTAGTGTACTTAACTGCTATTTATTACTACTGCTGTTTTTACTATTATTACCCTCACCTTTTCTTCCCTAAAAGGACCAACAAGGAAGCAGAACAAAATTTAAAAGATTATCTATTCCATTTTCTGGAAACATAACACAAACAGAAATATCTTATTCCTAAAAACACTACTACGAAGAACTTGCCACTTTATGGATATTGACTCAGAACCACTGATTCCATGCATAATCTCTTATAATTAGCTTGCAATTTCACATAAAGTGAGTTAGCAACTCCAGTTGCCTGTAAACAGGCCATTCTGTTTTGAACCACAGCACATTGAACATCAAAAATTAGTAATGACCAGAAAACTGAATGCAACTCAGTTTTCTTCTGGTTTCTGTTAAGAAGCACATGCATACTGTCAGCTCATGTCAAACAAGCAGATATGTTAGATAGGACGTCAGTGCCTGCCACTGCCGTATTACCAAGTGCTTATAAATCACTTCAACAAGACAAAAAGCATTACAGACGTTCTTACCACAATTTTGTCTACTCCTGTTGACCCGTATTTAAAAAAAAAAATATATATATATATATATATCTTTAATTTTCATTCAAAGAACACTTTTTTTTAATAAGAGGTGTACTTTGAAAGAAATATGAGCAGTTTTAAGCAGCTTATTTAGGATTCCAAAAATGATCTTAGTACACGGTTGCTTACAAAGAGATTATGTAAATCATAATATTTTAGAGCTGGGAAGAAACTTGAAAAACCATCTAGGTTGACTCTCATTTCACAGAAAAAGTAACTTGCCAAATTGACAAGTCCCTGGTTCCTAGCCCAGTGGTCACTAAAGATTCACTTCTTCAAATCATCTTCTATATTTTCCAATTTTCTTTTAAATTTGAAAGTCTTTCAGGAAAATTAAGTTGGATTAGATATGTAGTATATCTTCAAACAACTCAAGAAAAAATATTAAGCAATCCCAAATAAGCTGAGTACATAACCAAGAATCAAATTTTACTAAAAGATATGGTGAACATAAAAGCATTTAAATATGCAATCGACCATTAAATCAACATATTTCTATTCCTTTCCCTTCATATCACTTAATATTTACTTTTGCAATGCTGGCTTATTTTTACTGAATAGCATTATTTACATATATATTTGATCTTCCACTATGCCATTCACTTCGATCTAGAAAATTGGCTTTTGCTTTCAGCTATATCTTGATAAGAAAATAAAATTTAGCCATACACTTTCACTTCCTTAAATCATGAATAATATTCTACATTATTTGTAGATAGGTGATTTCACAGAGAAAAAGATTGACACTGCTTAAAATACCTTTTTTAAAAAGTTTAGCTATTAAGTGAAGTCTCTCAGTCATGTCTGATTCTTTGTGACCCCATGGACTTTAACCTACCAGGATCCTCCATCCATGGAATTTTCCAGGCAAGAGTACTGGAGTGGGTTGACATTTCCTTCTCCAGGGGATCTTTCTGACCCAGGGACTGAACCCAGGTCTCCTGCATTGTAGGCAGATGCTTTACAATCTGAGCTACCAGGGTATTAGCTATTAAAGGGCACATTTAAATTTTAAGCCCATAACTTTTAATAAGTTTTACTACAATAAGCCGAGCGCCGAAGAATCGATGCTTTTGAACTGTGGTGTTGGAGAAGACTCTTGAGAGTCCCTTGGACTGCAAGGAGATCCAACCAGTCCATTCTGAAGGAGATCAACCCTGGGATTTCTTTGGAAGGAATGATGCTGAGGCTGAAACTCCAGTACTTTGGCCAACTCATTCGAAGAGTTGACTCATTGGAAAAGACTCTGATGCTGGGAGGGATTGGGGACAGGAGGAGAAGGGGACGACCGAGGATGAGATGGCTGGATGGCATCACGGACTCGATGGACGTGAGTCTGAGTGAACTCCGGGAGATGGTGATGGACAGGGAGGCCTGGCGTGCTGCGATTCATGGGGTCGCAAAGAGTCGGACACGACCCAGCGACTGAACTGAACTGAACTACAATAGACTTAGCTCAAAAATACTTGAGGATTTCAAATTTAACAGCACATTTCTGACTAACACAATGAACTTAACTTCCTATTTTAAATTAATTTCCTTTACTGTTAATATTAATACTTAACATATTCAGGGTTGATTTACATGGCTATTGAGAAAGGAAACATTTGTGCTTTCCAGAGTTAGATTTATATAGGTTTTTTAATTGCTTAAGGTATGTATCAGGATGGCAAAATTATTTTAAGATCTCATACAGTTGTTTCTGTTTACATTCAAAAAAAGAAAAGTCTGATTTTTTTGCAGATATCTGCTTTTTTTATTGAAAATTCTTCCACCTACTGTACTTTATAAACATCTAGACTTTTTCTGTTGTTACATATATCAATGCTTTAATGTCCACCCACTTTAATAAAAAAAGCAACATGCATAAGTAATATAATAACATGCTACTAAGTCCACCTTACCACATCATCTGCCAAAGTTTTTATTTGAATGTTCTATTAAAACCTTTTTTTTTTTTTTTTGGACAGTCTATTCTCTTTAAGTGTCTAGTTTGTTCTTTTATAAACTTACTAAGAGTAATAAATAAAATAGTTGATTTTGAGAAGTTTTTCTTAATCTTTTAAATTTATATAGTATATTTGTGTTTATAAGAAATGTTCTCTTTTTTTGAAAAATTCCTAATTTTTACTACTAAACCACCTCCTCCACAGAGAAACAAAAAGTTCTACTGAGGGTTTAAGGTTTCAGTTTAAACCTAGTGTATAGTGATGGTGTCACAAGTTTACACTGTGTTCTATATTGTTTCAGTATTCGGGACAGTTCTAAAAAGTTTCAAAATCGTACTTATTAGTATAAAAATTCTCTGTATTTAAAAAATTTTTGTACTTGTTATCCTTTTTACAGTGTAAATTAACATCACTTTATGTTACTTTGTCGACAGATCTTGAGTCAATACCTATAAAAATCTTGCGAAATATTTATAAGATCTATTGTGACTTGAATGACTAAGACAATTATATACGGGTAAAGAGTTTTGGAGGTTGTGAAAAAAAACGTACACCAAAAGATGAAGATTGTAACTCTTAGTAACCTTTACCATGTAAGGTCAATTCTTCTATGTCACTGATTAATTTTAATGGAATGTCGTATATATCCGTGTTGATGAACTTCTAAATCTCATGTCGTTATGATGTCATTATTTCGTTATGATTTCACTCGTTCCGTTGTCGATTATTGAATCATTAGAAGGTTCTAAGTCTTCTATGAAGTTCTAGAATCTTATTGTTTTTTGCTCGTGTTTTCGGTAATATAATATATTTATACAACTTCACGATCAATTCTTTACACTAATCCTTTCTTAGTCTAAAAAATTTTAGTACATCCTTGTCTTTAGTTGGGAAGATGTTGTAGGATATGTAAATAAAGGATGTTGTCTTCGACTTACTACATGTAGTACGTACGAGTGTAGGGAAAATTGATTCTTTTTATACACCGAGTGACCACCCTTCTTAAGATCATCCTCAAAATTCACTCTTCATAAACTAGTGTTCCAGAGTATTTTAGTAGAAGTTTATGGTGGTTGATTTACTTCCTTTACCGTTGGGTGAGGTCACAAGAACGGACCTCTTAGGGTCCCTGCCCCCTCGGACCACCCCCGCCGTCTATGGGGTCACACAGAGTCGGACACGACTGAAGTGACTTAGCAGCAGCAGCAGCAAATGATATTAAAGATCATCCTCCCCTCCATCAGTTGGGACAAATATGCTATTATATATGTTGTTCTTTTTCTACTTTTAATCTGTTGATTCCCTCAGGGATTTACATTACTACATCTTTGTACTATGTCTTTATCACATCCTGCTGATACAAACCCCAATCAATCTTTACTGCCTATAAAAAAGAAAGTAAAGGGGAATATTTATATCACAACTGAAGCCTTTTTAAGAGAGATCAATTCACCCTAAGACTATCTCTACCTGGTAATTTCTCTTTACTTTTCCCAGTGGGGTGCAGAAAACTGTTCTATGCACAATGATTTTCTGTAATGCAAAATCAGAGTGAGAAATGCCAAAGTCTCAAAAGTGCTGCACTGAGCCTGCTACCATTCAAACAGGTACCTGTCCACTTGTGTTATTTATTAGTTATACAGTTCTTCAAGCAACCACTGCTTTTCTCTTTTTTCTATCCCTTGGGATTTTAAACTCAAGATTGGAAGCATATATGTATCTTCAGAGTAAGAATGTAAATTCAGGGGAAATAAGATTTAATTTAGTCAGTTCTCTAAGTTAAGGTATACACATGTCTTGAATACTTTAAATCTGTATCTCAATTGAATATATGCTGACAGTTTAATTGTGGGGGACAGAAACAAACAAAAAACATTGCTAGCAATATTTCCACTTTGTCTTAGGGGAAGAAACTTTAGTTCTCTTCTCCCACCCCCACTCTCCATCTTGAAATTAACATTTTTTATCCATATTAAATTCCATTATATGGAGTTAGACACTATTAAATTGGATGAAATTTGAGATAATATGATCAAAACCTCTCAATTTACAAATGATGCAACTGAACCTTGTGGAGGCTAAATGACTCAACCACAGACCACAGATATGATTGTTACTAGATACTAACTCTTAGTCAACGGTCAATGGCCTCTTCAGTCAGTATAATTAAGCTGCAGGATATTAGGATTGAACTACTGAATTGAAACAGTTCATGGTAATCTAAAATTGACAGATATGCCCCAAGCCCCATTAGTTTAATTTTCCTTTGGGTAACTTCCTTTTGTCACCATTAACAGAAGGTCAAGCATCATCTCGAAGAGCATTCCCCTGCCAACCAAAGTCTTGCCTAACATGTCTTATGTATCATCTACTGAATTCACTGTAANCTACTGAATTGAAACAGTTCATGGTAATCTAAAATTGACAGATATGCCCCAAGCCCCATTAGTTTAATTTTCCTTTGGGTAACTTCCTTTTGTCACCATTAACAGAAGGTCAAGCATCATCTCGAAGAGCATTCCCCTGCCAACCAAAGTCTTGCCTAACATGTCTTACGTATCATCTACTGAATTCACTGTAACCAATATATACTAATGTTCTTCAATCAGCTATTCTTCATATACAAACTAAATATAAATTTAGATTCTTTGGTCTTTCTTATTTGTAATTGCTAATTATACCTTAATACTGCCACAATTGTAAGAATCAGAGCTCTTCTATCAGCTCTGGAAGGTGGGTAATAGGAGGGCAAATATAGTAGCAAAAGTGAGTAGACAATTAATAATCTAGCGGAAACACTACATAAGCCCAAAGGATGATCACAAAGGGTCAGGACAGACTTTCAAAAAGAAGGGTCACATTTATGGCAAGGGTACCATCTGGATCACACTCCTCGAGTTTTAAGTCTTCCATATCACCTTGGTTTCCTCCCTCTCCTTAATTCCCTATAGCCAAACAGTTGTCAAGTTCCATGGTGATCTTTCTGCAGTTGCTTCTTCATTCTCACACAAACCATCCATTTAGAGTCTAGTCATGGCAGTGACCTCATAATAATTATCTCTGCCACAATTCTCTCCTCATTGCCAAAGTAACATTCTTTTTTTTTTTTTTTCAGTTGATGAGTTGCCTTTTATTTATTTTTGGTTTTTTTTAGTATAAATTTATTTATTTTAATTGGAGGCTAATTATTTTACAATATTGTATTGGTTTTGCCATACATCAACATGAACCCGCCATGGGTGTATGCTTCAAGTTGCCACTGCATTACCTCATTCCTAGATTTCTGTAAGAGCCCCCTAGCCTATGTCCCTATTTCCAGGTTACCCTGCTACAGTTAATTCTGAACACTCTGATGAAGTGACACTGTTTAAACCCAAGTCAGTTTGCAGCCAGTTAAACCAACCGTGCTCTTTCCCCACTGGGGCCCAGGGTGCAATGGCTATAAACAGCAGCCTCCTCAGTAGTGTATGCAGCTGCTTCCTGTACAAGTTTCCCTAAGGGACCTTGGAGACAACTCTTGCCATTGAACCTTCATGACTGGCATGCTGTCCCCAATCTAGGCTGCAGACTGGTACATGCAGTGCCTTTGGAAAGCCCCAGGGCACAGTGGCCAGGGTCCACTTTGGCCAAGTCATACCATCCATCCACACCAAGCTGCAGAGCAATGAGCATGTAACTGAAGCCCTACACAGGGCTAAAATCAAGTTCCCTGGTCTCCAGAAGATTCACATCTCCAAGAAGTGGGAAATTACTAAATTTAATATGGATGACATTGAAACCATGGTGGCAGAAGAGCAGCTCACCCCACATGGCTGTGTGGTCAAATACATCCCTAATCCTGGCCCTCGGGACAAATGGCAGCCCCCGCACTCATGAAAGCCTTGGTGCTGCCCCCCCCTTACACACACCACTAAATCCTACTTTTCAGTCCAAAAAAGAAAGGAAATCTCAATAAACCATGGACTTGAGTCAGGAAAACAAAAAAAGGCAGATCATATCACTCCTCTACTCAAAACTTTTCAATGGTGCCCTATTTTCACTTCCAGTGAAAGTCCAAGTCCTTACAAGAGCCTTCAAGGCCCTACGGAGCTGCACACTCTCCATATCCCTCTGACCTCATCTCCTACTACTGTTTCTTTCATTCACTCAGCTCCAGTCACACCAATCACTTCACCGTTCCCCAAGAAGGCAATAAGCCACATGCACTGTCTCTTCTCTTTGCCTGGCAGGATTTTTTCTGTAATCTATACAGCCTCTTCCACCACTTCTTCCCCTTTCAAGTTCTTGCTCATGTAGACCTACTCTGTCCATCCTATTTAAACGGAAATGCCCACCTCCTCCACACACTCTTGACCTGCTTTACCACACTCTGCTTTTCCTTTTATTAAAAATTATCACATTCTCACATAGCCTATCATTTATTTTTGTCTATTTCTCCCACTAAAATGTGAGCTCCATGAGAACAGAGATTTTCATCTGTTTGGTTAAGGGATGTAACCCTAATGCCTAGAGCAGTGCTTGGCACACAGAACTTGATAAAAAACTATAAATGACTATTACTTGCCCATCTGTATTTAAAGGCTCCTGACAGAATAAAGACTAATACCCTTAATACAGCATTCAACGTCCTATATTATTCAGCCCTAGGCTACCTTCTACATTTTCCTTCATGATCTATATGCTATGGAAAAATGGTAATCCTTTTCCCATCACATACCTATGTCCTGTTTGAGCACCCACTCTTTCCTCTATTGGAATGCCCATCCAGCTAGGTACATTTCTATTTCTAGAGCTTCCTTTTAATTTAAAGTTGGTTATTAATAAGCCAAATGTGGGCCCTGGTCAAAAATGGAGAATTATGCTTTGTTTACTGTCTTCTTAAGACTTTTTTCCCTAAAAGGCATCTTCGAATGATAAAGCACCTTAAGACAAAGAGGAAATTATATTCACATAAAGAATTATCCCAATTACTTGTGACAGAGAACCATAAAGAAAAACACTCTGCTTATGATTTCTTGATTTATAAGTTTCATTTGACTAGACTGTATATTCTATATAACTATGTACATTTCACTGAAATGGATATTTTTCTCAGAGATTTCCCTCATGTAAAACTCTGCTGTCATAAATATCTTCTTGATACCATTACTTAGAACTCTACAACTATTCAGAAAAAAAGAGAGAGAGAGAGAGAAATGTGGTCTACTGAAAAGAAAAATCTTTAAGGACATTTGAAGAGTTTACTATTTAGGAGGAGGCAATTTTTGGACACTGCACATTAAAAATACATTGAAATTATTGTATAAATTACACTTAAATTATCTGCATTATAAAATATTTCTTCCACACAACTGTATTTACACATTATTCAAAGAAGAGAAAGGAACATAAAGATATCAAGGCGAGTGGGATGAATTGGGAGATTGGGATTGACATATACACTACTACGTATAAAAGAGTTAACTAATGAGAACCTACTATATATCCCAAGGAACTCTATTCAATGCTCTGTGGTGACTTAATGGAAAGGAAATCTAAAAAAGAGTGGATATATGTAAAACTAATTCACTTTGCTATACAGCAGAAAGTAACACAACATTGTGAAGCAACTGTACTCCATACAAATTAATTTAAAAGACAGAGGAGAAAAGCAAGAGGAAAGTAGAAAAATACAAAGACATCTTTGTAGCCAGTGCTCTGGATGCAAGTTAATTTCTGCTGATTAAAAGATTTTTTAAAATCCATATCATCTACCTCTTCACCAGACAACATCCATCTATGTATCCACCTACATTCTACCTCACCATTTGCTTATATATTCATTATCTATCCTCCTACCTATTCATCCATTCATTTACCCATGTGTCCATGAACTCACTTATCCATTCATGTAGCCACATATTAATTTATCCCTCTGTGACATAATAAATAGGTTTAGTCTCTTCCCCTGGTTCCTGACACAGAGCTCCTAAATCCCTTGGAATTTCCTGGTGATAGAAAAATCTTTTGTTCTCATAAGGCAACTCAGCGAGCTCCTGATCAGCTTCAGAATGGGGCAGGTCACCAGAAAGATCAAGCCATGATCAGAAACTTGGAACTGTAAGCCCCACCCCTCCACCCTCTGGGAAGGGGAGAGGGACTGTGGATTGCGTCAATCAATCACTCGTACAGTGATGAAATTGCCATAAAATTCTCTACACTACAGGGTTCAGAAAGATTTCAGGTTGGTGAATGTATCCAAGTATTGGGAGGGTGGCACACCCAAACTCCATCTGGACAGAAAATGCTATGCTTATGACTCTTTCAGACTTTGCCCTATATACTTCATTTGGCTGTTCATTTGTATCCCTTACAATATTCTTTATAATAAACTGGTAAACATAACAAAAGCAAAAATAAATAAATAAAAAAGAGAGGTACAAAAGGAGAACAATAACAAAAACACCATCAACAGGAAAAAACGTTCAGAGAGCTATAATGAGTTATCTCTTGGGCAAGATTAAATCACAGATTTTTTTATGTGGATTGACCTTTAAAACAATTTTAAATGGTTGTATTAACATATTCTCATTTATAATAATGTTCTACAGGGATGAGCTCTCAAATTTTATCTGAATATGATTTATACATGTGCATGCATCTCTCACACCACTTGCAAGCAGATATTATGGATTTTACTCCTGTGTACAAACTATAGAGATACTATGGAGTTAAAACAACAACAAAAAAGATCACCGAAAAATGTTTATTAGAGTCACACCCCTGAATTAAAAGCACTGATTGAAGTCATTTTAGTAAGCTTTTATTGTGCAAATCTAACTACAATGGTCATTAGGATGAGGGTATATTACACCAGTAAGTATAGTGACCATATATTTTCATTAAAATCAACCCTAGAAAAGCAATACACTTGTGAACTAGTCAAGCAATTAGAGTTTATGAAACTTCATTTATGATCAGTTATATTAAATATGACTTACTACAGTACTCTCTGAGTACTTAATAATTGTAAAAGTTTCACTCCAGAGTCGCAACCCCTTAGAATAAGAAAAAGGGCTGATTTACTTATAAAACTCTAATGCTGAAGTTCTGATTGAAATACAGGAGTCATTATTACAAGAAAATTAAGTTTTAATTTCCCCAGTCAGTCAGAAATTAACAAAAAAAAGCAAGATGTAAAGGTTCAGCTCTCTTATGGCTGATGTCACATGGTAATACAATGTTTTATAAACATCTTTCAATTACTTTAGTGCCACAGAAATTGTATGACTAAATTGCATATAATTCAAAACTCTCACCACCAACTCATTTTAGCCACACTATTTGACTATTTTCTTCTCTTTTAGAGAAAATAAGTTGGTCGTCACAATAAAGATAAAGAGGCAATTATTTACCCAGCTTAAATTTCTTAATTTTTAAGAAGAGTGGAGGCAATGTGATATAGAACACCATGTTCAATTCAACTGAGCAAATATTTGAGCACCTACTATGTACCTGTTCAGAGCTGGGCACTAGGAATACAATCATAAACAAGATGAGCATGTGCCTTAGGGAGGTTGTAGTCTAGATGAAGATCAGATAAATAAAAGAACAATCACAATAGAGAAATCCTGAGAGGACTGATCAGGTGGTACTCTATTACAACTTCCATATACTATCCAAGTAAGGGAAGCCTTTAAGAAAGCCCATCCATCTCAACTACTGACCCAGAATTTGAAATCTCTAGATGACATCCTTGACCAATATTTACTCAGATCAGTGGCAGTCATAGAGCTTCCCTGGTGGCTCAGCTGGTAAAGAAAAATCAACAAAGCCAAAAGCTGGTTCTTTGAAAGGATAAATAAAATTGACAAACCATTAGCCAGACTTGCATAGAAATGAATGAAAATGAAAACACAACAACCCAAAACCTGTGGGACACTATAAAAGCAGTGCTAAGAGGAAAGTTCATAGCAATACAGGCATACCTCAGGAAACAAGAAAAAAGTCAAATAAATAACCTAACTCTACACCTAAAGCAACTAGAAAAGGAAGAAATGGAGAACCCCAGAGTTAGTAGAAGGAAAGAAATCTTAAAAATTAGGGCAGAAATAAATGCAAAAGAAACAAAAGAGACCATAGCAAAAATCAACAAAGCCAAAAGCTGGTTTTTTGAAAAGATAAATAAAATTGACAAACCATTAGCCAGACTCATCAAGAAACAAAGGGAGAAAAATCAAATCAATAAAATCAGAAATGAAAATGGAGAGATCACAACAGACAACACAGAAATACAAAGAATCATAAGAGACTACTATCAGCAATTATATGCCAATAAATTGGACAATGTGGAAGAAATGGACAAATTCTTAGAAAAGTACAACTTTCCAAAACTGAACCAGGAAGAAATAGAAAATCTTAACAGACCCATCACAAGCAACGGAAATTGAAACTGTAATCAGAAATCTTCCAGCAAACAAAAGCCCAGGTCCAGACGGCTTCACAGCTGAATTCTACCAAAAATTTCGAGAAGAGCTAACACCTATCCTACTCAAACTCTTCCAGAAAATTGCAGAGGAAGGTAAACTTCCAAACTCATTCTATGAGGCCACCATAGAATGATGGCCTCTTAATCGCTACCTATTTCACTCACACCCTCCACCCTCTCTTTTCGGGCAGCAACCTGTTTGCCTTTCTATTCTCAGTGTCTTTTAGTCTATTTCTGTTTTGGTTATGTTTGTTCTTTTTTTTTTTTGTTTTGAATTTTAGATTCTGAATATAAATGAAATCATATGGTATTTTTTTCTTTGCCTGACTTGTTTCACTTATTTCACTTAGCATAATACATTCTATGTCAACCCATGTTACTGAAGATGTTATATATATGTATATATATAAAACACATCATCTTTGTCCATTCATCTACTTATCAATGGACACATGAACACTTAGATTGCTTCTGTATCTTGACAATTATAAATAATAGTATCTTTCAAATTACTGTTTTGGTTTTTTTTTTTCAGTAAGTACCCAGGAGAGGATTTGCTAGATCATGTGATAGTCACTTTTAGTTTTTTTGAGGAACCTCCAAATTCCTCATATTTTGAGGAGCTTCCATACAAGCTGAAACAGTTTACATTACCACCAGTAAGGCATGTGGTTTCCCTTTCTCTGTATCCCCAGCAACACATTATTTCCTGTTCTCTTGATAATAGCCATCCGAACTATTATTAAGTGTGAGGTAATATCTCATTGTGGTTTTGATTTGCGTTTTCCTGATGATGAGTAATATTGAGCATCTTTTCATGTGCCTGTTAGCCATCTGTAAGTCTACTTTTGAAGATGTCTACTAATCTCCTTTGTCCATTTTTTAAATTTAGTTGTTTTTTTTTTATTGTTGAGTTGAGTTCTTTATATATATTGAATATTAATGTGTTAATAGATATCTGGTTTATAAATATCTTTTTCCATTTAATAGATTGCCTTTTAATTGTTTTCATTATTTCCTTTACTGTGCAGAAATCTTTTAGTTTGATATAGTCTCATTTGTTTATTTTTGCATTGGTTGGATTGACTTCAGAGTCAGATCTAAAAATATCTTTCCAGGAGAGATGTCAAGGAGCTTACCTTGTTGCTGTCTTCATGTCCTTTGCATTTTAATGAGCTACTTTCTCTTTAAGTACTCTTTGATTCAGACAATATGAGCCCCTAACCTATCTCTGATAGTTATTTCATTATATCTATTTTCATATTCCTTAAAATATTCTCTTTTCCCCAAAAGGCCTTGTCTTTTGTATTTGTAGAAATTCCTCCATTGTTCTGAGTATGTCCCAATATTACTTTCAGTTTTTGAGAGCATAATTTTTAATTAAAAATTTTTATCACTCCAATTATTTTATATACCTTATGGCAATTAACTATATATTTGTGTTTTTCTAAAGATGTAATTTCCACTCATAGAATACGTTTTTTGATAATATGGACTAATGTCTACTTATCAGTTTACTCTGTATAATTAAAAGCAAGACATCTTAAATAGAACTGGAACTAGGTTCTTTTAAAACTACTGTTTTATTCATTCTAAGTCAGTGTTTTGTTTCATTTTACAGTAATTAATATATGTCAATAATGTTATTGGATCACACATGCAGGTGCCATATTAAGTGTAATTTTGAAGCTAGCCTGAGTAAGAGATTTGAAACTGATACCCAAAGAAGTTTTTGTATTTTGTCTAACTTACAAATATCTGAAATCTTTTCAGCTGATCCATTTGAGAATGTAAGACCAGAAAGTTTAGATAAGCATCTTAGGAATTATGGCTGTGTTTTCTCAAATGTGGCAGGTGTGCAGCACTTTATTTTGGCTTTCATACCGAATCTTAATCCATGCAGGAAGTATGCCACTTTATCCGTCTCAGTCATTAGTTCTAGTGACGCCACTAAGTTGTGAGATCCAAATGCAATCACAGATACCAGACATCTGTTTAATACTTAACAGCTCTTGTCCTGGTGGTCATGTAAAAATAAGGTGGTTCTAACTGCATCCTTATTTCCTGGGCAAGGCATTGTCCGGTTGGCAGATTTCCCCACCAAGACGCCTGTCCAACATGGCCTCTGTGTCCATCATATCCTTTCATCCCTCCATTAAGAAGCAGTCATTCAGATGGGAGTTCTCTGTTGCCTCCACTGGACCCTGAAAGCTCTCTGAACTTACCAGTACTCAGATGCTCCAGCAGTGGCTCTTTTGATTTCCTTTTTCCAAGAATGGCCAAGTAAGTGTGTGTCAGACTTGAGTTTATGAGAGAGTCAAACAAAAACAGCCTGCTCCACAGCTGAAAACAGAGTTCGTGTAAAAAAATAAATAAATACAAAAAATAAAAAATAAATAAATAAAATGGCAAAAAAACCCAAAACAAAACAGTAGTCTCACAATGAGTTGTCCCAACTCTCTGAGCTGGGGTTTAAACAGGACTGATTTATTTTAAAAGCTTTTTTGCTCAGATTTCATTACAGAGCTGAAGGGGCTGCCCCAGTGTCCTCAGGTTGAATAGGAGAGTAAAGTACAGCCCAGGGAAAGGATTGAGCACAGCCTTCCTGAAGAGATCAGGCCTTTTTTATTATCAACAGCAACAACAATAACAGCAACCGCCACCACAGAAAGACAAAGTATTGTCTGTTTTTCACTTATGCCCACAATGCCTGCCTCATCAGGTCACACATTTGCCTAGAGAATACCACTGAAATCCTTTCAGACCAGGTTTTGATGTTATTCTTGTCATTATGCTGTAATGTCAGGGATGCGATCTTGGCTGTTTTAAATATGTAGTTGTAATTTGCTCTTTTTTTCCTTTGTTTTCAAAGGTCAAGCATTTTAGCAGTTTAAGAAAGTGTTTCAAGGTTTCATTTTTTTTTTTTTAAGGTGAAGACAATGTGTGCCTGCAGCATTCATCATTTAAGAAAATGGTGTTTTTCTCTTTCAGACCCCAATTTCCACTCATTATCAGAGAGCTGAATTCTAAATCAACGATTGTGGAGAAGAGATGTGCAAGTTGAATAAAACATTTCCAGAAGAGCCTGAATAATGGTCCTGAATAAAGGGAACTGAAATGTTCTTGAATTGTAATTGGAGAAAAATCAAGTGTGTGTACTCAGGAGCACATCTACTAAGAGGAGGTTAGTTATTATTCTTCTTAGTGCTATTTAATGTTTTCGGGCCTCAATGGTATTTTTAGTTCTGAATTGAACACAAGTGGTCTGATAAGTGATCTCCCATCCAAATTATCCATGTGGAGATTCACCTGTAATCTTTGTCTGTGCAGAGAGAGACGATGCTGATAAACAACCCCAGAACAGGGGGACTGTTAATGCAGCAATATAATCTAACTCAGAGCAAAAGAGAGCGACTAATTCAGACAAATATGGCATGGGGCAGCGTCACTTGGTGCTTTCCTCTCTGACCTGGTTTCTCCATGGCTGGACATTCGGAACTTAGTGAACACATTTGCTGGACTCATGAAAAGTTGCTGAGACACTGAAGAAAGCATTCAGGGTAGGTTGAGGAGGAATGAAGATTAGGGTCAACATCTGATCGCAAGGATTTTATGCTCTGCAGATAAATAATGAAATGTCTTTTCCTCTTTGTCTCATACTGATCATATAGAAAAACAGTGATGCTCCTTTTGAGAAACTGTCTCTGATACTTGACTCTGCAAAACTATAATAGAAACATTTCTGAAGTAATGACTATTATCGTCCTGAGGAAATTAAAAATAAGAGAGCATATTCCTATAATTAAATGTTAGATGGAATTGAGAAAGTTAGGTAGATATATGAATCATGATGGAATGTATAAGAATGAATACATGCTTCTGTGTGTAAATTTCTGTGCCAGTTACTTACTATGTACAAAGGAAAAACTGGTTCCAGTATCTAGTTAGTTAGTTAAGTCACTCGGTCGTGTCCGACTTTTTGCGACCCTATGGACTGTAGCCCACTAGGCTCCTCCGTCCATGGGATTCTCCAGGCAAGAATACTGGAGTGGGTTGCCATTTCCTTCTCCAGGGGATCTTCCCGACCCAGGGATCGAACCCAGGGATCTAACCCAGGTCTCCCATATTAGAGGCAGACACGTTAACCTCTGAGCCACCAGGGAAGCCCATGGTTCCAGTATCTAAGATGAAGCTAAATATCAAACAATTATTATAATAGAGGAGACAGTTTGAATTTTAAGCTAAGGAGTATAGAATTTAAGCACTGGTGAACTGCTGAAAATTCTTGAGTAGGTAAGTGACATGCCCAGGATTGCGTTTTATGAAGATTAACCTGATGGCATTTTCAAGATTGATTAGCATGAAGTCTGTATTGTGACAGAGCAGATTGTGATAATGCAAGTCTGAAATATGGCGCTGGCGAAGAGAATAGAAAGGAATAAATTGATTTAAAAGATCCATGACAGTGGAACTTTAGGACTTGATTATTAAATGTGGGACCTGAAGTAGGGAGATGTCAGAGATGACTCCAGACACTTTGAGCCTGAGATGAGAAATCAAGAATGTCTTGACTGTCAATGGTTTATTATTATATCCTGGATGCTGTGAATCATGTAATCGATTGCATTTTAAAAATCCTGGGTCCAAATCTGTTCCACGTCTACTCAGTGGCCTGCGTCATCTTGGCATCTGTTTTCTGCACAGTGATCCATGGCCATTTACATTACTGAAAATTCGAGTGTGTGGGAAACCTAAAGTTGACTGGACCAAGAAATTCAGAAAAAAATTGCATTTACTGTATTTAAAAAATTAAAGCTCAGTGAATAAACACTATAGTAAAAATCCACTTTCTAGATCAGTCTGAGTTAGACATTTATATGAATTTATTCATCCCATTGAAACCAAGGCACTAGTTAAACACACACACATGCACACGCACACACACACACATGCACACACGCAAGAATGAGAGCAAGCTTTTCTCTGGCTTCACTTTTAGTTGTTCAGAAAATATTGCTGAAGGAGTGTAATCTGCTGAGGAAGATTTTCCCAGAAGTTTTATATTATGCAAAGTGATTTCTTTTTAGAGTTTTCAAACCAACCCTTACTGACTTGAGATTTAATATATCTTATACTTAAATTCTCTTTTGCATTTTTAGTAAGTCTCAGGCAAATGCTTGCAATAACTGCTTGGCATGTTCACAAATTATGAAGATCCTAAAGGACCTGTATTTATACTTTCTTATCTGTACATTGAGAACATGAAGTTTAAATAGATGCCTTTTACCTGCAGTATCCCCTAGACTCATTTAAGTGGTCTGGAAAAGTGGGAAAGTAATCATTCCAGTAGACTATTTTACTTACAGAGATTCTAACTCTTCTAGGTAGAAATATGTGCATGCAGTTTGAAAACTTTATGCAGATATATATAACCATCATATAGAAAAATAAAAACATGATTGCCAGAACCACAAATTACTGTCCTATCTTTATTTAGTCATGATTTCAAATGTTTTCTACCTTTATTTTCTTGTTTTGAATTTCTCATCTTTATTGAAAACTTTATTTTCTTTTATAGTGTGTGGTTTTATAATTCTCATATATCACTTAGCTGACATTCTCAAACTATAGAGGTGTCACAGAGGAACATCAAGCCAGAGGATAAATGTCAGCATCTTCATGGAAAGTGTGAAATTGTTTTTTTTTTTTTTGAGGAGTTTTCAAAGCTTTAGTGTTAAAATAAACATTTACTTCTGTTGTTGTTTTTGATTAAAGACAATTCACAGGAATTTAANTTACATACTAATTTCCACACCTCCCTGGCAGTGTGGTCTAGTTTCTGCTTGAATGCTTACTTTTATGGAGCACTTACTAATCTGTAATAGTAGGCTGATATATTCTTGGATATCACTAATAGTTGCTCTACTTTTATTGAGCAAAAATTTCTTTCTATTACATTTTTTCCTGTATTAAGCTTTCCCCCATGAAGCCACACAGAAAACAACTATTCCCTTTTACAAGTGACAGTCTTTCAAATATTTCAAGGCAGTGGTCCTATCTGTACTTTAGCTTTTCACTTTCAACTTAATTTTACCATTTCTTTTGTTTGGAAACTTCTCATTTGGCTTTATTTTTAAATCCTTAGCCATTCTAGTCACCTTTATTTTGACATCTTCTATTTCATCAGTACTACATTTAATATGTAGTCCTACACTGAGCACTTCCATGAAATTACAACTTCCTTGATCAGTCAGCTATGCCTTTGCAGTTTCATAAGCTTTTCTGGCAACCAGTTTATACTCCTGGGCTTGGTAAAATTTTTTCCTTACAGCCCTGCGCTTTCAAGCTATATTTCCTTCTATTATCTTTTCTGTGTGCAGCTGTATTTTTGCCATCGTTTTAAGACTTATTTTTAAGTGTGCCTTATTAATTTCATATCTGTAGATTCATTCATTTATGAAAGTGCAAGATGTAGTGCCAACTGTATTTTTTCTGGTGTCACATTGCATTGTGGTATATAATATAATGGTGATTATACTACAAGAGGGAACAGGAAATGATAATGATGAAGATTCTGATGATTGGTAATTATGGCTACTTACCCGGTGTTGGTACAATTAGGTCTCACAACAGTCCTTAAAACACAGTTATTCTTCTNGTAGATTCATTCATTTATGAAAGTGCAAGATGTAGTGCCAACTGTATTTTTTCTGGTGTCACATTGCATTGTGGTATATAATATAATGGTGATTATACTACAAGAGGGAACAGGAAATGATAATGATGAAGATTCTGATGATTGGTAATTATGGCTACTTACCCGGTGTTGGTACAATTAGGTCTCACAACAGTCCTTAAAACACAGTTATTCTTCTTCCCATTTTACAAGTTAAAAAGAGTGTGGTTTTATAGAGAAAGCAACTTGTTGAGAATCGTCTAGTGATTGGCAGAGCTAGCTTTAGAATTCAGATAATTGCGAT
The DNA here is from genome assembly GCA_006410675.1 of Oreotragus oreotragus. Classification (NCBI taxonomy): domain Eukaryota; kingdom Metazoa; phylum Chordata; class Mammalia; order Artiodactyla; family Bovidae; genus Oreotragus; species Oreotragus oreotragus. The sequence continues at coordinate 241,875 of SJYX01014457.1, forward strand.
GCCAAATCCGTTTTCTTAACCGCTACTCTGTAACTTCTGTCTTAGCAATTTAAGTAAGGGGAAGACTTTGCTTTTCATCATGAATGGCCAAGGCTTCTGTGAGGAGATTAGCTTTTGAGGGAGATGTTTCTAGCCTAGAAAGTTATTACCAGGTAGAACTACTAAAGTGGGAAAGCACACGTATTGAGGTGAAATCCTGCTTGTCTGTGTGTGCTTGTACTGTCACTTCATTAAGTAAGGGGAAGACTTTGCTTTTCATCATGAATGGCCAAGGCTTCTGTGAGGAGATTAGCTTTTGAGGGAGATGTTTCTAGCCTAGAAAGTTATTACCAGGTAGAACTACTAAAGTGGGAAAGCACACGTATTGAGGTGAAATCCTGCTTGTCTGTGTGTGCTTGTACTGTCACTTCAATCATGTCCTCTTTGCCTAATTTGGTTATAATGTGACTTATGCATGGGCATGTTGCAGAAAATAAGATAAAAAACACAAACTAGAGAAGACCAATTGTTGGGAACCCTTCATGTCTAGCCAAAATAAGTATGTTGTGTTAATAAGTAAAAGGAAATTTTGGATGATTTTTCAACAAAGATGTTCCACAGTCATCTCATGTGCTGACAGTATAATCTCGATGTAGTATTTAGGGAGGATTAGAAAGGAAGCATATAGAAAGCAATCAGATGAGAAACAAATTAGGGCTATTTCAGTAATCAAACTAAGAGGTAATGAGAGCCAGAATTACCAGTTATTACTGAAAGGAACATAAAGAGCAAATACAGAAGACAGGGCATTTCTTGAATTGTTTGATTTTGAAACCAAATGAATATTTGAGTTAGTAAGAAATGAAAATGAAGATGCTGCTCACAGAACTAGTCATATATGGTTGAGGAATATGAGGAGTAGTTGACCTTTAAAAAATGTTGCGTTTGAAGTACTGCTTGAAATCCAGATGGAAAGATTTAATAGGCAATTTGAGAATCAGTGAAATGGAAGAAAAGATAAAAGTGGAGATGTTGTTAACAAAAAATTCAACTGAACAAATTTAATGAGCCAATTGACTTTATTCAGTGATTCATGAGTTGGACAGCATCTCATTTAGCAAGTAGAAAGTTGGTTCTAGGAAATGTACAAAATGGAAAGCTTTTAGAGATAGACAGAAAGAGGCAGAAAAGGGGTTTCCAGCAAAAAGTGAATTGTTTCAGGCAAGATCACTTTCCTTTGGGGGAAAGACTTGGATCTGTCAGGCAGATTAGTTCACTAGCACCAATCACTTAATTCCAGATTGACTGGTTAAAGGTTGCATTTTTGGATAGGCTGAAACTGTAATTAGATTAGATATTGTCTTGATTTGTTGATCTGTGGCTCATTTGGGATTTCATTTGGGGCTTGCTATTTGTTTCTTTTTTTGAACATGTAAACCATTTTTAATGTAAAGGGGTGGGTGTGAAACAATGTACAAGGCCATGAAAGAGGGAGAGGGCATGGTTAGGTGCTCCTAAGCTTGAGACGACCACTGGGATCTTCTGAAAGTAGTATGTGACAGATAACAGCTTGGGCATTTTCTTAAGGACTTTGTATGTAATTTCAATTTAAACTCTTCATTCATGCATTTCCTGATTTTTATGCTTCATTCCATGAGTGGGTCAACCTCAAACACTTCATTACAAAGACCAGATGCTAATTCCATTATCTTTGCCAAAGTTTCAGATTTTACTTTAAAATTAACAACCAGATCCTTGCCTTATTTTCATTCCTTTCATCACTTGGCTAAAGTTTGTCATGGTCATTTCTCTGAACTCTTTAACTTTTGTAACCGATAAATTCTATCGTTTCTTCTGATTCAATATATTTCCTTTCTTGTTAGCATCTTGTAGCCCACAGTCCTGTGCATGTTAAACCATCTAAATCTACTGATCTCACTGAAGTTGCTGTAAAACATTTAGTTTATCCATTTGGCAAAATGTAGCTTGATTTATATTGTTTGGTAATGGGTTCTTTGGGGTTTCTTGTGTGGTCCTCAGTCTTAGAAACCCGTGGCTTAACATGCTTCTGGCAGCCAATCAAATTTATACCGACTAGTGGTAAGATTATTGTATTGGAAAATATTTAAAACCATACTCTTTTAAATGCTATGTTTTTACTTTTACTAAATTTTAAAAGAAACAAGTAAGAAATCCCTCAAGGAATTGATCTGACCTAACATTTAACATTGGAGGGGAAAATGTTCTCCTCTGACGTGTAGAATCAGGAATTGAATTTTCTATTATGCTTGCATTTTAAAAGGATCATGATAGTCAGTCTCCATTGTGGAAAATCTCTTTCAAGTTGTATTGATGTGGGCAAATATTCTGCTGTAGATAAATATTTTGTTGCCTTTTCTGTCCCAAAAAGAAGCAGGAGTGAAAGTTTGGAGGATGAAACATTTTCGTTAACTGAACAGAAAAGGTGTGACTCAGCAAATTTGAAGAGCCCAGTATACTTCAGAGTGACATGTTGAATCAGATTGAAGGATTATAGTGCCTATTCCCAGGAGAGAATAATGGACTCCATTAATTTCCATTATACAGGATGATTCTTCTCACTTCCTTAAGGAATCTAATAGACTTATATGAACTGCAGCTCTCTCTCTCTCCTCTGTAAGCAGATGGTACTCATCTTTGTATTTGCATTACTGAGCATAATACTTGATATAGTAGGTATATATTAAATAATATGAGTGAACAAATTTTGTCTAAAGGGAAATTTCCCCCTTAATTTTTTTTTTTTTTTCTTGAGTGGAATGTGCTGGTTATGCTTTCTCTAATTGTTCATTTTAGAAATGAAGATGGAAATTTTCCACTCAGAGAACATTTAGTTGCTAAAAATGTATAAACCTTAGGACAGTAGAACCTTAGGACATGTAAGAAAACCTAAATCATTCTAAAATGATCAGTGATAGCAGTAGCTCAAATTCTTTGAGTGAAATTATGCTTTACTCATGGAGAATTTATGTAAAATGGAAAGGCATTTATGTAACACTCATATGCAATCCACATACTCTGTTCACATCACCCTGGAATCAGGGGCCTGTAATGCTCGTTACCTCTTTGAGGGCCTCAGCGATGTTTGTTTTTATTTATTTATTCATTGGTTGTACGGGGTCTTCCTTGCTGGACACAGTCTTCCTCTCGTTGCAGCGAGTGGGAGCTGCTCTTTACTGTGGTGTGTGGGCTCCTCACTGCAGTTTCTTCTCTTGTTGTGGAACACAGGCTCTAGGCCCATGGGCTTCAGTAGTTGCAGGATGCGGGCTCAGTAGTTTTGGCCCCTGGGCTTTAGTTGCTCTGTGGCATGTGGAATCTTCTTGGACCAGGGATTGAACTCTTGCCGTCTGCGTTGTCAGGCATATTCTTGTCTGTTATACTACCGAGGAAGTCCGCCACAGAGTTTTTAGGAGACTACTAGAAAATCTCAAAAAAAAAAAAAGAAGAGAAAAGAAAAACACACAAAAAAACCAATAAACAAAACCCCTCTTGATTAAATGGTGCTCTGGTGATGGTTCTAAAATGTTGTGGCCTCTGGGACCTATTTGTAACAAGTTAGTGTGTATGTCCAGGACAGTAGAATTTCAAACTCTTGCGTGTGTGTGGAGAGTGGCTCCATTACCTCAGGACCACCAAGAATCTGCTATTTTTGCTTCAAATAACATTAAACTGAAGTTAAGATGTTAAAAAAAAAAGATTAAAGAAGCCTATTTAGGTTATACAAACTTTAACACTTTATGAAGTGGACAGTCTCCTTTCATAGAACTGCAAAATGGGGCAGAAACTAGATAGCTTTTATGGGATAAAGAATAAAAAAAAAATGGAAAGCATAGGAGATATCCAATGGCTGGGGTCACATAGTCAACCTAGTTTGAGTGAGAAGGCCCAAAATTGGCCTGGCATTTGGGAATGGCTGACTGGACATAACCAAATTTCCAGCCAAGCAGAGCATTTACAGGAACACAAAAGTTATCTAAGTTTTGGTTTGATAACTTGCATTCTGGGCAGGCATGACTCTATCTTGGGCATATAAATTTATTTCTACAGATGAGAAGAACTGTTTTGACCTTTTGTTGTTTCTAAGAATGGAATGGGGAGTCTTACTAGTTAGTAAATTTCTGAGTACTATAGTGGAAATATTTAGTAGAGATAGGAAAATTAGAGAAGATTCTAATTGGAGTCTTCTCTTGGAAGAAAGATTGCATATTTGTCTAGGCAAATAGAACTTTTCTTCTGTATTCCAGTCCATACTCTAGAAATATTTTGGGTTGAATTGTTGAAGTAGACAGAGCATAGGCTATAAACATGAGAATACAAGTTAGAAGAAACGAGAATTTTTCTTTCTTCTATGAAAGTCAATTTTGTACATTTTGCCTGGCATATTAGAAGTATTTTTCCTTTCCCTAAAACCATCTTGTGTTTATTTCACTGTTATGTAATATTCTTTTGGGAAATGAGCCTGTAGTTCAATAATTCTGTATAATACCGTTTGGACTATGTCATGAAATAATTCTTCAATGTTAGTCTCTGTATGTGGAGTGACAAAAGGCCATTTGTGGTGTTACAATCTATTGCCATTGGCAAGGGAAAAAAGAACCACTATATGTGTGTGTGAGTGTTTACTACCAATGACTTGTTTGAATCAAATTACTCACCCTTATTTATTAGGTCATTTGTGTCTTTAATCATTAAACTTTGTCTTATTCCCTCAATGAGAGTGCACACAGTGAGGTCATATGAGAAGAAAATGACACTTAAGTTGCTCCATAATAGTGAAAGTGAGTCACTCAGTCGTGTCCGACTCTTTGTGACCCCATGGGCTGTACATCGCTTGGAATTTTCAGGGCCAGAACACTGGAGTGGGTAGTCTTTCCCTTCTCCAGGGGATCTTCCCAACCCAAGGATCAAACCCAGGTCTCCTGCATTGCAGGTGGATTCTTTACNACTCTTTGTGACCCCATGGGCTGTACATCGCTTGGAATTTTCAGGGCCAGAACACTGGAGTGGGTAGTCTTTCCCTTCTCCAGGGGATCTTCCCAACCCAAGGATCAAACCCAGGTCTCCTGCATTGCAGGTGGATTCTTTACCAGCTGACCTAGGAGGGAAGCCCTCCTCCATAATAAGGACTCTCGTTTCCAGATGAACCAGGTTGATTAGATGACCCTGATAATGTTAACTTTTTATACTCCCAGTTAGTTGTCTTTTGCCTTTTTGCAACAGAGAAGGTAGAAATTAGAGTCTAAAATTTTCCATTATCACAAAGGTCAGTGTATGCGTCCAAAAACTACTGGCATGTGCCATTGGGCTTAAACCTGCCAGTGGGAAAATGCAGAGAGGCAAAAGGCAACAGACTGTGGAATATAAATAGGAAACAGTTATAATGATCACCTAATCCACTGGGCTCATTTGGTAGTAGAGTTGTCTGTATTATACAGAACTGAAGTATCAGTCTCTTCACTGGTAAGTTTAAGCTTGGTGGCACATGCCAGTCATTGCTGGGTGTGTAGGTTGACCTTTGTGATAATGGAAAATTTTAAGACTCTAATTTTCTTCTCTATCTTTGGTAGCATTTTCTATATTGTATTAGGCAGCACATTTTACTTACATTTATACCTTAAAGGAAGAAATGAGCTGGAACTAAGATTTTTAAGATAGAAGTAAAATTGTTAATTTTCCCTTGTGTCTCATCATTCATTACTTGTATCTAATCTTTTGTTCTGCTCACTTCTGAAAATAATTTAACATTTCTTAGACATAGAGTCTTAACTTTTGGACTTCCCAGACCCTAAGTTGTAATTTTTTACTTTATTCTAGTAATTGTCACAGAACTGCTGACTGGCCTTTTTTCATATATGTTAATCAATGAAGGACAGTAGAACTCTTAAATACTTCCAGATGATGGATATTATAGAAAAGTTATTTCTTCTGTGTTTGTTCATCTTGTAGTCTTTTCTTCTCAACATAAGTTTTCCATAGTAAATCTTTGCAAGTTAAATTGTTTCTTAATTACGGGAGGTCTAAAAGAATGATGGATGGCTTAACTTTGAGGCTTCCATTCTTTTCAAACATGTAACAAAATTTTGCCTAACTCTTCCCATGTGCTTGGCCACATGCCATAGACCATGATCCCATAGAAAGGTTAATTGCAGGGTTCTCTAGGTCATTGCTAACAGTGAGCATGGATGTAGGTGATGTATTTGTGTTTATTTCATATGTAAATGTATCAAGAGAAAGGCCTCCTCTGGTTTGACTGTCAGCATTTTTGGGGTTCTTTAAATCTTTATAATACTTAGTATGGCAGTTCTCACTAATAGCTGCTTAATGAATACTCAGTGATGTCAAATAGTGTTCTAGTATTTTTACCATCATTTATTTACTCTCTCATGTTCAGCTTGTTTGAATTTTATGATGATGAGAGTTTGTCCTGAAAAGAGATCTGTTTTGAACCACATGAACTGCAAGCTAATTTAATTTAACAGGAAAATAAAAAGCAGATCATTTGATGGCTCAATGTGCAGCCATAGACTTCATCTCAAATCTGAAATAGTTGTAGTAGATAAGATTTCTGACCACTAGCATGCATTTTTATTATTTTTCATTGTGCTATATAAAAAGAAACGTGCAGGCCAAATTCACGTTAAGAGTCAAGTTTAAGATCTAATTTTTTCTAAGTAATTTCTAAGAATTAGTCTGGTTGTCATCCTCTATTATTTAATGAGTGTTTCACATAGTATGTAGGGGTACTTATAGTTCATTCTAAATGTAAGAAAAATGCTAGAATTACATAATCTTCAGTAAGAGATGGTCATCTAGCCCCTATTTCAATGCAAATCAGTTCTAATAAGATGGATGAAACTGGAACCGATTATACAGGGTGAGGTAAGCCAGAAAGAAAAACACCAATACAGTATACTAACACATATATATGGAATTTAGAAAGATGGTAATGAGGACCCTGTATGCAAGACAGCAAAAGAGACACAGATGTGTAGAGTGGACTTTTGGATTCTGAGGGAGAGGGAGAGGATGGGATGATTTGGGAGAATAGCATTGAAATATGTATACTATCATGTAAGAAATGAATCGCCAGTCTATGTTCAATGCAGGATGCAGGATGCTTGGGGCTGGTGTATGGGGATGATCCGGAGGGATGATGTGGGGTGGGAGGTGGGAGGGGGGTTCATGTTTGGGAGTTCGTGTACA
>SJYX01014457.1:249479-280525 GCA_006410675.1 Oreotragus oreotragus
GGTGGGAGGGGGGTTCATGTTTAGGAGTTCATGTACACCCGTGGCGGATTCATGTCAATGTATGCCAAAACCAATACAGTACTGTAAAGTGAAATAAAGTAAAAATAAAAATTAAAAAAAAAAAAAAAGAATCTGCTTGCAATGTGGGAGACCTGGATTCGATCCCTAAGTTGGGATGATCCCCTAGAGAAGGGAAAGGCTACCCACTCCAGTATTCTGGCCTGGAGAATTCCATGGACTGTATAGTCCACGAAGGACTGTTGCTGAAGCTGAAATTCCAATACTTTGGCCACCTGATGCAAAGAACTGACTCATTGGAAAAGACCCTGATGCTGAGAAAGATTGAAGGCAGGAGGAGAAGGGGACAACAGAGGATGAGATGGTTGGATGGCATCACTGACTCAATGGACATGAGTTTGAGTAAACTTCGGTAGTTGGTGATGGACAGGGAGGCCTGGTGTGCTGCAGTCCGTGGGGAAGCAAAGAGTCGGAAATGACTGAGCGACTAAACTGAACTGAGCAGTCATAGAAGGAAGTAATTATTCTTCAAAGTACTGCCTTTCAACTTTTCACATCCTGGATTCACTCTGAATTTTACGAATCAGTAACACCAATCAAGGCAATCGAAGGCTTTTTAACTGTCTGGCAACCAAGTTGAACATTTTGTTTGGCCCCATTCAAATCTTTTACTATAAAGACTGTCTTAATTGAGTTTCTCTCCATTGTGTTTGTTTCACCAGGAAAGGTATATCTGATTTTTAGAACTGAGATCTATGTAGATAGAGATTTGATTCTAAGAAGACAGGAGGAAAAAAATTTGGCTTTCAAAACCATTGAACTATAACTGCCTATATTTAAAATTACTCCCAAAACATTCTTTCATCTCTTTTCTAACAGGCATTTTCAGATTTCCACATGCCCCCTTAGGTACTATTCTTCTATCATCATTAACACTTACAAACAGAAGATAGATCAGCTAGCAGCGAGTTAGGCACTGGGATTTAAAGAGACAGGGCCCTGACCTCAAAGGACAAAAGCCTAGTAGTTGAGAAGATTAAGTCACAAGCATTAAGCTCCAACTCTCCACCTTACTTTGATGTTGGGAGCATCTCAAAGTGTACATTTCATCATTTTAATAGAGCAATACTTTTCTATTTCTGTAACCAAAAGGACACCATCTCGGAAGTACTGTCAAATCAAAAGTCTCAAAATTCAATCCACCAGTGAAGTGAAAGTGAAAGTGTTAGTGGCTCAGTTGTGTTGGACTATCTTTGCGACCTTATGGACTGTAGCCTGCCAGGCTCCTCAGTCCATGGAATTCGCCAGGCAGGAATACTGGAGTGGGTAGCCATTAACCCACCAGAGCTCTTGGTGATTACAAATCATAATTCTCTCCACCATTTTTATGACAAAAGAAAAACTCATTTTGGGATTTGCCTCTCAAGACGTTCTTTCAATATAAAGAACAAAATGTGTGTCTACCAGAAATTGAATATGACACCAGAGAATAGGGCTTCAGTTTTCCTCATGAAGCAAAAGACCATGTAGTTCACTGGGTAAGTTTCAAAGCTCTGCCACAGGGTCTTCTGAAGCTTTAATTAATTGTCTTGCCATGAGCCTCAACCTGTAAGTACCAAGAGGGATGTCTGTGATACGGGAAGCCAGCTCTCTCTTTTGTGTAATTTAGTTCATGGGTAGCTTAAGGACTAGGGGTGAAGTGTTCAAGAAACTTGTATTTTAGAAAACGAATTTATGGTTACCAAAAGGGAAAGGTGGGAGGGAGGGATGAGTTAGGGATTGGGATTAGCAGGTATAAACTACTATATATGAAATAAACAATAAGGTCCTACTATATAGCACAGGAAACTATGTTCAAAACCAGGTGATAAACTATCATAAAAATAATCTGAAAGAACATACATATATGTATATATGCATGTATAACTGAATCACCTTACTATATACCAGAAACTAACACAACACTGTAAATCAACTATACCTCAATCAAAAGAAATTAATATAGAAACACATTTTTTTTTTTAAAAGAAATGTATGTTTGCTGGTTAGGCCTTAAGATTCATGCTAATGAACTGGAAGTCAATTAGTACTTAAATTAGTTAGAAACAATTGCAGGAATAATCCAGGTTTTTCAGAGTAGTACCTCCTCTGCAGACACTAAACCATTTCAAATGGGAAAACTGTTGGGACATGAAAACTCTTTCTTATTCTACAAATAAAAAGCAACAGAAATGAAAAGAAAGCCAGCTTTGCCCACCATAGTACCTTGTACATAATAGATATTCTTAGATCAATGAGTTAGCCAAGTGGGGCTCGATATTTAATAAATAAATTTTTACCTTCTGTTTTTTTTTAAAGAAAGACAGATGCCTATCAAACATTGTTTGAGAACTCATCATAGGCTCAGCATTTTGTGACTCATAAAAGTTAAGATGTGACTCCACCCTTAAGGCATTTACAATCTAACCAAGGAGGGGAAACTAATCATAGAGGAGATTCGGAGGTATGTTGCTCCTCCTCCTCCCCTTTCACAGGCACTGTCACAAGTCCTGCTTACTAATTTCATAGCAGAAATACTACCTGAAATTATCTGTTCACTTATCTATTTACTTATGTTCCAGCTTCTAGAAAACAAGTTCTGTAACAGCAGAGCCCTTCATTTTCCTGTCTTAATCACTTCTGGATCTCTAACACTTAACAGTAGCTGGCACATCATACCTGCTCAAATATGTGGTGAATAAAGTAAGTACAACAGGAATTCAGAGAAGAAATAATATAGTTTCATTGAAAAAAAGTGAAAGTGTTAGTTGCTCAATCATGTCTGACTCTTTGCAACCCCATTAAGAAACTATAAAGAAGCATACCCTAATAGCTGGGTAGGATTTAAATAGCCAGAAAAAGAGGAGGAAAAGGAAGTGAGATGGGAAGCAGTGTTAAGATTTTACTTTAGGGAAGCAGCCTTAGGAAACAAAGGGTTCAAGTTAGAGTGTATTAAATTTCAAATAAGTAGCATGGTGTGGATGAAAACTGTCACCTGCCAGATCAGTAAGCAAAGGATGTTGCCACCATCAAGCCAACAGCCACTGCAGCAGCCCCGGCTGTGCACCCAGGGGGGATTCACGATGGAGAAGAGCGCAATTCTGACCCTAGATAGTTAAGCTGCATAGGGAAGGAATGATCTCAGTGAGCCCAGACTCTTGCATCTTCCCATACTTAGAAATGCGCTAAATGCATACCGTGATGTCTGGTTTTCTTTAATTCACAGTAAACTTTTGATGTTGCGACTACCTGGTTTTTGTTGCAAAACTCTTATATCCTGACTCCTCCCTTACCTCTTTGGAGTACTCCCTCAGGGTTTTCTGAGAGTTTGTCTTCTGGGCTTAAGTCCTCAGAAATTCTGCCCAACAAAACATAATTGTCAACTTTAAAGCTATATATATATATATATATTTTTTTTTTTTTCAGTTGATAGAGGGGACAGACTAGAGATGGTCTTGAAAACCACAAGGAGTAGTCTAGGCTGTCTGACAGCCATCAAAGTTCCTGATTCAGAGAGAGATGGAGAAGGGGGTATTTTAGNTTTTTTTTTTTTCAGTTGATAGAGGGGACAGACTAGAGATGGTCTTGAAAACCACAAGGAGTAGTCTAGGCTGTCTGACAGCCATCAAAGGTCCTGATTCAGAGAGAGATGGAGAAGGGGGTATTTTAGAAAGATAATTTCAGGTGGTATAGGTCCACGATCTCCTATCTGAAACCCTTGAAATCACATGTGTTTTGGAATTCAAAGTGATTCATATTTGAGAAAGGAATATGGTATGTATACCATATATTACAAAACCCAGCAGGATCTGGGCTAGCACACTAAATGAAATGCATTCAAGGTTAGCAGGGAAACATGAATACTCCACAAAACAGGATAAGTAAAGTTTATCTACGGCCTCAAGCCAGGCTGGGTTTCATGGCCAAATGATAAAATTCTGTTTTCAGAGCTTTCAGATTTTAGCATTTCAGAGAAGGGCTGTAGGCTGTAATATTCAGAATAGACTGAGGAAGGAATCACAGGCTAAAAAGGAGGCTTGCAGAGAACAGCAAGTTTGACCTATTCTATCTAAATACTAGCCACAATTTACTGAGCATTTATTTTATGCCAAGCACTACACCAAGAGCTTTACATGCATTCCACATTTAAATCCTCACAGTAATCCTAGGATTAGGAATTTACTGTCATATTTGACAGTTCAGGAAATCAAGGTTTGCAGTCAACAAGTTATTTGCCTAAATGCAGAAATATATTAAAAGAAAATAAATTACACAGTTGCAATTAGCATTTAGGTCTGAGCAGAACCCAAGCTCTAAAACCTCTATCTACATCCTGAAATCTGCCTTCATCATATATAAGAATACTGGTCAGAACACAAGATCTTTTTCCATCTTAGCCTTTCCATGTAGACTTTGCTCCGCTCGCAGCACTCACCCCATGCCCCCCTTCTTCATCTGGCCATCTCCTACTTGCCGCTGTAGGTCTCAGTTGAGCTGAAGCTGGTCCTGTTATAGCCCCCCATGGTTCCTGACTTCTCCCTTTAGAACACAGTCCAGTCATCAAATTACAATTCCCTATCTATGCCAGCATTCCCTGCTATATTATAAACTCAGTGCAGTGAAGACTACGTCTCTTTTGATCCTCACAGTGTCCTCAATTTTTTTTCCCTATTTCCAGCACTGATTGCACCCAAACCTGTCATGATTTACTGAATTGTAGATGCAAACAGAGGAGAGACACAGAGAGAGATCTAGTTTTGAGGTGATAAGAGCTTAGGCTATAATGATAGCAATGGGAATAGAGAGAAGATAGTTACTATATATAATTTTACTTAAAATTATGAGTGTTATTGTAGCAATTATATGCAAACATATGATCGTTGCTTCTATTAAACAGAGTAATTTAATATCTGTTGTTGTGATTACTATCTTTATAATACAAAATAGCCTCTAAATGGCTATGATTATCACTGGAGATATTTCACATCAGAATGACTTGCCATGTATCTACTTCAAGAAGCTTTGATAAATAACCACATCATTTAGTTTTCTGATGTAGCTGCAAAATCAATCTGACAAAACAAAATAATTCACTCCTGTAAATGGCAACCCACTGCAATATTCTTGCCTGGAGAATCCCATGGACAGAGGAGCCTGGTGGGCTATAGTCCATGGGGTCACGAAGAGTGGGACACAACTGAGCGACTAACACAAAGATTCAAGAGGCTGCTGCTGCTGCTGCTAAGTCGCTTCAGTCATGTCCGACTCTGTGCGACCCCACAGACGGAGGCCCACCAGGCTCCCCGTCCCTGGGATTCTCCAGGCAAGAACACTGGAGGGGGTCGCCATTTCCTTCTCCAATGAGTGAAAGTGAAAAGTGAAAGGGAAGTCGCTTCAGTCGTGTCCGACTCTGTGCGACCCCATAGACAGAGGCCCACCAGGCTCCCCCGGCCCTGGGATTCTCCAGGCAAGAGTACTGGAGTGGGGTACCACCGGCTTCTCCGATTCAAGAGAATGAATCTCCCAAAACTGAAAACTATATCTGAGTTGTGAATAAGGTATTATTACAACATACTTTTTGGAGGAAAAGATAACTAGAGTCAACCAATGATTTAATTTCACTATTAGTGCTTTTAGCTAATATTCTTGAATTTGTAAACAATTCCCAAATCAGAAACAGGTTGTCATCTAAAAGTTCAATTGTGTAGCAGGTGTTTAGCTCCTAGAACTCAGGTTTCCCAAGGTACAGCTAGTCAAAATGACTTCCCAAGTGAATGTCGACAACCTTTCCCCCATGAAAAACAAAAATAGTTTATTTGGATTCATACAGGAAGGACGTTTAAAATAACTAATTATAACAAATACTGAACACTTAAAAACATTAAGCAAAACATGACTATATGGTAGACAAAAATGATTTAAAATTTCAGAAAACTTCAAAAGGATCTTTGAAAGAATTTAGGATTAGCAAAAAATTATTAAATTTGGTAACCTTCCATTTTTTCCTCACTGGCTTCAGATTCTATATTGATTACTGATAATTCCCTTTAAAGCTTCTGTCCTATAGGGTCCCTTAAATGGTTCTTTTCTTAGTTTCCATTTAGATAAGGAATTCCATCTGAAGATAGTGACAGAAATTCTGTCAAAATAAAATAACACATTGCAGAAAAATCTCATTTATGTCACTCTGTTTTACAAATACTATCATAACAAACTAACAAGTAGTTTTAAATTCCTGACTTTTTTATGATTTTAGGCAAAGCAACAAGTATATTAGTGTTTATTCTGATAGACCTCAAATTTCTTTCATTCTAACAGTGTTTTTCACAATCTACTTTTCATGTTTTGGACCAACTGAGGTGGAGTTAAGAACTTCAAGTATTATTCATGTTTACTTCTTTACTGGCTGTGTTTGGTCCTTAGTTGAGGCATGTGGGGTCTATCACTGTGGTGCAAAGACTCTAGTTGTGGTGCGTGGCCTTAGTAGTTGTGATGTGTGGGCTTAACTGCTCTGTGACATGTGGGATCTCAGTTCCCCAAGCACAGATCAAACCCTCGTTCCCTGCATTGCAAGGCAGGTTCTTAACGGACTAGACCACCAGGGAAGTCTCAGCTACACCTGATAAACAACAAGGTCATATGTATAGCACAGAGAATTATAGTCAGTATCATGTGATAAACCATAATGGAAAAGAATATGAAAAATAATATATATATATTTGTATAACTGAGTCACTTTGCTATATAGCTGGAGTTAATAGAACATTGTAAATCAACTATACTTCAATACAGTTTTAAAAAAAGAACTGCAACTATAAAACTAAACTAGCAACTATATTAGCCTCTGAAGCCCTGTATGTAACATGTAATCACTTTATCAATTACAATAGAAAAACCAATCAACTTTTTTCCTGAGAAGGTATAGGCAACTCAAAAGCTACTATAATGGTCCTCATACAAGTACAGGTCAAAAAGGATGACTCAAACTTTCCCTTTTTTTTAATATTGCAAAATCACAGACATTTTTCAGTCAAATGATTTCTATATTTAAAAAAAGTTCTTTTCCAATTTCTTCTAGACTTTAAGACAACAGTGGTATCTCCTATCCATCAATATATAGATCACATGCTGCACAAAGCTGAAAAATATGATGGGGCTATTAACCTCTTCTGCAATTCCTTGACACCAACAATGGCTGCTGACCAGAAAAATCAAGTTCTTTCCTGGAGGTTCCGAAAAAACAGTAAAAGACACACACATATATATATCTCAGCATATAATACTTTAGCCATCTTAAACTTGCCAGTAACACTCAGATATCAATGAGCAGTGCTCTTTGATAAAACAGAGAAAGTCTAAATTATAGAGGGCAATTTGAGAAGTTCCCAACATATAGCATTTGTTCAAATTTATATTTTCTGCACTGCTAAGTAATTTGGTTTCCTAACAGGTTGTTAATTAGGCATTGGGAAGGTTGAAAAACATTACTATGAAACTGACAGAAACATTTATAATCAGTAGATCACTGAAATACAAATGTAGATGTGCTTTAAGATTCACAGAACTTTTCTTACTGTATTATCACGAGTTCTAGTCCCAAATTAATAAGCCAGCATCAAAATCATAGCCAGGTGTTTTACAGAATTCCTTGAGTTCTCATCAAGTATCATTCTATTTGCTAAAAAATGTTATGCTTCTTTTCAGCAAATTTACTTATTTAATGGCCATATCATCAATGTGTGTTAATCGCTCAGTCGTGTCTGACTGTTTGCAACCCCATGGGCTGCAGCCTGCCAGGCTCCTCTGTCCATGGAATTCTCCAGGCAAGAGTACTGGAGTGGGTTGCCATGCCTCCTCCAGGGGATCTTCCTAACCCAAAGATCGAATCCAGGTCTCTCACATTGCAGGCGTCTCTACCGTCTGAGCCACCAGGGAAGCCCAAGAATACTGGAGTAGGTAGCCTATCCCTTCTCCACGAGAATCAATACTATCAAAGTTTTGGACACACATGGGCCCTTTACAGTTATGAAACAACTCGTGCAGACTCAGTTCTGGTAGTATACTTTGCTATAGAGAGAAAGTTTTCAGTGACGGCTGAATTCACAATTCAGTCTACAAACTCTTATTTCATCTATAATACACTTTTAGACTAGCACTAATAGTATTCTAACTGCATCCTCTTTGGAAACACTTTCAGTAGAAAATATACATTCCAACCCAGGATGTGAAAAACCTGGTCTTCCCTTTCTGCAGGCAGGGCTGGCTACCCTAGAAATGGTATATAAGGGGACATAAGAGAGAGAATCAGCCACTTATTTCAGTTTATTTCAGTATAAGAGGGGATCCAGCTTCTGTGATATCTTAACTAAGGAACAGAGGATAATATATTACCCTTTCCATTAAAAAAAAAAATTGTATCGCGATCTAAATCTCTTCATAAAGACTGTGTGAAGAGTACTTAGAGTGAATCTGTTCAAGAATTTAAGTACAAACTTGATCTATCAAGTTGAAAAAAGTCTCCATTTTCAGATATCCATTGAGTTCTTCAAATCTCACATTTTGCAAACTATACACAAATGCCTTCCTAGGTAAGTTTTTAAATAGTGACCATTTCTTTTAGGAAGGTACTAGAGTGACCTCTTCCCTTTCTAGTAATAACATAACGTGCTAAGAGAGGCATTTTCTTTTATATGAAATGCAGAAGTGAAACTTTCTGTTGGCCCAAGGATATGAACAGTGACTAAACATGAACATGTAAGCCACGGATATTGAAAGGGAAGCAAAGTTTTAGTTTTAAAACTCAAAAGGCAATGAAGTGTGGTGTCTGTCAACAGTAGCCAACAGCTCTGAGTCCTTGCCTCAGCGAGAGTATGCTTTAAAGAATCTGGAAACATCATAAAAGTGGTATTTTTTTTTTTATTCTTACCTTTCTGGATGTCACTCCCAAGGTCTTAGTTCATACCTTAATTATAGCATTTATCAAAGTATGTAATTTCCCACTAGAGAGCACAGATTTCCTAAGGGAGGGACTGGCTCTTAAATAGTTTGGGATAGACTCTTGAGAGTACCTTGGACTGCAAGGAGAACCAACCAGTCCATCCTAAAGGAGATCAGTCCTGAATATTCATTGGAAGGACTGATGCTGAAGCTGAAACTCCAATACTTTGGCCACCTGATGAGAAGAACTGACTCATCTGAAAAGACCCTGATGCTGGGAAAGGTTGAAGGCAGGAAGAGAAGGGGACAACAGAGGATGAGATTGTTGGATGGCATCACAGACTCGATGGATGTGAGTCTGAATAAACTCCGGGAGTTGGTGATGGACAGGGAGGCCTGGCGTGCTGCAGTCCATGGGGTTGCAAAGAGTCAGACACGACTGAGTGACTGAACTGAACTGAACTGAATTGATGCAATATAAATGGGTAAAAAATGGTCTCTATATACTGACCCTTTGTGGTCCACCTCTTTGGGATTCTCAAGGCAAGAATACTGGAGTGGGTTACCATGCCCTCCTCCAAGGGATCTTCCCAACCCAGGGATCGAACCCAGGTCTCCCACACTGCAGGCAGATTCTTTACCGTCTGAGCTACCAGAGAAGTCTTTACAGCAGCTAACACCCATTAAAAGTCCACAGGTTCCAAAATNTTATCTTTAATAACAATGAAAAATTATCACTGAAAATGTCAATTTACAAATTTCTCTTTTGTACATCATCTAAATACACGACCCCATGGACTGCAGCCCACCAGCCTCCTCTGTCCACGGTACTGTCCTCCAGTACTCTTTCCAGGCAAGAGTACTGGAGTGGGTTGCCATTGCCTTCTCCACATCTAAATACTAAGTATAACTTATTCCATTAAAATATATTATTGCTATTCAAGGAATATTAAAATGATCAGAAAGTTTAATTTATTAATAAGCTAGAGTGCCATATTTGACTCCTTGTTTCCAAATTATAATAAACATCCTGAAATATCTTTATGAAAGGTAATTAATTTACTTATTCACATATTTTTAGGGGGATATTCTATATATTTAAAAAGGCTTCCCAGGTGGCTCAGTGGTAAAGGATCCACCTGCAATGAAGAAGATATGGGAGACATGGGCTCGATCCCTGAGTAGGGAAGTTCCCCTGAAGCAGGAAATGGCAAGCCACTCAGTATTCTTCCCTGGGAAATCCCATGGACAGAGGAGATAGTTGGACATGACTGAGAGACTTAGCACTCATATTTACACACATAAAAGTGGTCATCCTGGTTTCTTGCTTAAATCAATCAAAAGAGTAAAATAATTATTTTTTAAAGTCTTTACATATGTAAACTGTAAAATTTTTTTAACTGTTATTCCAAGAGCCAATAATCCTTTATATATCTTAGATTCTGTATCCCAACCTACATACATGAAACATATTAGAAATGGGAATGTTATGATTTTTATCTTATTGATTTTATTATCTTATTTTTATGTATATTCTTTATAATATTTCTCCATTAAGATAATTTCAAAGATGACAAACTGAAGAGCATTTATAATAAAAATTTCTTTGTCAAACTATATCAAAATGATGACAAATATTCAAGTTGAAAACAAAAATAGTGCATGTAGCAATATCTCAAAGTATTATGTTTTTATATCTTATTTTTCTATCATTATATCTATTCAAACATGTTCATTATCATCTTTTAAATCAATATGCTAACATAAAGTTTTAAAAATATATTTACTTTACAGACCGTTACTTTTATTCTTATATATATATCACATAACATTACATTTCTATAATTACATACCCAATTTCAATATCTTCTTAATAATACCTTATCTCTTTCCATCATGAGTTTCATTACTATTTATTTTCCAAGGTTAAATTGCAACAACATAATAATAAAGTATCATGAAGAATATACATCAGAGTTATTAAAATATTGTATTTGTTGCTTGCTAATTTAAGTAATAACCACTTATGTCCTCCAAGAAAGGAAAAACTATTTTATACTTTTTGGTTCCCTGAGAGGAATAGCTCAGTTCAAATCTGGTCTAATCTAAAATGCAAAAATATAACATATTTAAATGTTTTTGTCATTGTATCACTAGTTCTCATATGATTCTCCCTTTGATGAAGCTGTAATTATCCCAACCCACATATGGAAGAAACTCCAGGAGAGAGTGAAGAACAGGGGAGTCTGGCAAGCTGCAGTCTACGGTGTTACAGAGAGTCAGACAAGACTTGGTGACTCCACAACAACAACACATGGAAGAAAAAATGTAGAACCTCAGCATACTTACAGGGATGACAACAGAGTACACACACACACATACATACAATAAACACACAAGAGTGAATTATAGTAAGCTAACTCATGGCCACTTGGCAGGAATCACATTTTTGGAAAGAAATATGCAAGCTTATTTAAGTCTGACTATGTAGTATTAACAGAAACCAGAATATGTAAATTGGTTCCTTAATGAAACCTGTGGTATTAAATGTCATTTCAAATAATATTAATGGTTTCCTTTAAATAGTGGCATTCCTTAATTTTGAATAAGAATTTGGTATTAAAAATCAGAAAGAGGTTACTTAAAATAGCACTGAATCCTGAAAAAGGCCAATCATGCTATTAATTTAATTTTTCAAAAACTAGGAAATAAGTTNCCTTTAAATAGTGGCATTCCTTAATTTTGAATAAGAATTTGGTATTAAAAATCAGAAAGAGGTTACTTAAAATAGCACTGAATCCTGAAAAAGGCCAATCATGCTATTAATTTAATTTTTCAAAAACTAGGAAATAAGTTACTGCATACTAAGTCTAAATTAGTCAAAGAACTATTGGGACAATAGATAATTTACCATCTGTGCTTCACCAGCAACAGGGACACTAATTTCACATATGAAGTCAAATGCAAGAATTATGAGAAAGTTACATGATGATGCTGAAAGATTACATGAATAATGGAACTCTAAAATTAACCTCAGTCACCAGCAAGCAGATGCTCCTCCAACCTGTCAGTCAATCTTAAATCAATTAAGATATTTTGAATAAACTACTGCCATAGAGAGAATTCATTCATTTTAATATGTCACTCTCATTGAATGTTTTTCACTGTGCCCTAAAAATGCATTTACATTGATGAAAGTTTAATTAGGTCCAAGTAAAATTTTCCTTATACTTAAAAACCAAGACTACGGAAAAATTATAAAGTTTATTCCTTAAATATTTGAAGTTTTGGGTGAAGCAGAAAGTGACAGGATTGAAAAGAGAGGAGAGAATTTGTGATTAGAAAAATTGGGAAGGTTTGGATTTAATTGGTATATAATTTTAATGTGAAAATGGCATACTTATTATCCTAAATCAGGTATCATCCAAGCCAGCTAAAAGCAAGACAGAGATAGTTGGTTGAGATTTTTAGAAATAGTTATAATTTTAGCTGTTTTCAATTACTGAGTATAATCTAAATATCCATCTGGTTCTAAAAGTTATCAAAAGAAGTCATGAGAATTTTGGTCAATTTATGTAATCAGTTTAATTGATCACTATACAGATGATCTTCTGCCCAAGGTGACTGATATGGCGGTCACCTTGCCCATATCAAGACAAGTAGGTGATACAACTATGACAGTTCAGCCTGATTTCTTGCACCTGTCATGCAAATACAACCAAGATGTCTTTTAAGCTTTTTTTCTTTGCTTTTGACACTCACAAATTCAGCTCCAATCTATTAATCTTAGGGCTTCCTAGGTTGCTCAACTGGTAAAGAATTCACTTGCAATGCAGGAGACTCTAGTTCTATTTCCCCTGGAAAATGGATAGGCTACTCACTCCAATATTCCTGGGCTTCCCTGATCACGAACCACTGGAGTTCTACACCATGTAGAAGTTTAGTGTCTACCCTAAGATTTCTACAGATGGGCTGACATTCACATGATGACTTCTGGAATATTTTTTCCACCACTACAGAATCAGGTTAGCTTATGAATAGTCAGCTCGTATGTAAGCCCTTCACTTTAGACTCACATATGAAGCCACATCCCTTCATTTCCAGACACACACCTTCCTATCTAGAACATGCCATTTACTGAGGATCGTTGAGGTAGCCAAGATGGACTGTGGCTTAAACGAGGGGACAAAGAATGCAGCCTGAGGAAGGAAGAGTGAACACTGATGGGGAGATGGATATGTTCTGCAGAGGCATAAGCATCTTTTTATTGGACACCTCCATTCTTAAATGAGCCAGGTGATGCTAGTAGTAAAGAACCTACCTGCCAATGCAGGAGATGTAAGAGACATGGGTTCAATCCCTGGGTTGGGAAGATGCCCTGAAAGAGAGCATGGCACTCCAATACTCTTATCTGGAGAATCCCATGGACAAAGGAGCCTGGTAGGCTACAGTCTATGGGGTAGCAAAGAGTCAGACATGCCTGAAGCGACTTAGCAGGCACAGCACACATGTACATTCTTAAATGTCTTTAAGGTGCAAAGCAGGTCTTTAAGGTCCTGGCAATCTCTCTTTTCTCCTTATTTTCTCTGCCTCCTACCTGAAATTTCAGAGAAATTGAACTGTTCTTTTTTCAAACTATTCACCTATTCAGTTCAGTTCAGTTCAGTCACTCAGTCGTGTCCGACTCTTTGCGACCCATGGACTGCAGCACTCCAGGCTTCCCTGTCCATCACCAACTCCCGGAGTTTACTCAAACTCATGTTCNAAATCAACTATACTTCAATACAGTTTTAAAAAAAGAACTGCAACTATAAAACTAAACTAGCAACTATATTAGCCTCTGAAGCCCTGTATGTAACATGTAATCACTTTATCAATTACAATAGAAAAACCAATCAACTTTTTTCCTGAGAAGGTATAGGCAACTCAAAAGCTACTATAATGGTCCTCATACAAGTACAGGTCAAAAAGGATGACTCAAACTTTCCCTTTTTTTTAATATTGCAAAATCACAGACATTTTTCAGTCAAATGATTTCTATATTTAAAAAAAGTTCTTTTCCAATTTCTTCTAGACTTTAAGACAACAGTGGTATCTCCTATCCATCAATATATAGATCACATGCTGCACAAAGCTGAAAAATATGATGGGGCTATTAACCTCTTCTGCAATTCCTTGACACCAACAATGGCTGCTGACCAGAAAAATCAAGTTCTTTCCTGGAGGTTCCGAAAAAACAGTAAAAGACACACACATATATATATCTCAGCATATAATACTTTAGCCATCTTAAACTTGCCAGTAACACTCAGATATCAATGAGCAGTGCTCTTTGATAAAACAGAGAAAGTCTAAATTATAGAGGGCAATTTGAGAAGTTCCCAACATATAGCATTTGTTCAAATTTATATTTTCTGCACTGCTAAGTAATTTGGTTTCCTAACAGGTTGTTAATTAGGCATTGGGAAGGTTGAAAAACATTACTATGAAACTGACAGAAACATTTATAATCAGTAGATCACTGAAATACAAATGTAGATGTGCTTTAAGATTCACAGAACTTTTCTTACTGTATTATCACGAGTTCTAGTCCCAAATTAATAAGCCAGCATCAAAATCATAGCCAGGTGTTTTACAGAATTCCTTGAGTTCTCATCAAGTATCATTCTATTTGCTAAAAAATGTTATGCTTCTTTTCAGCAAATTTACTTATTTAATGGCCATATCATCAATGTGTGTTAATCGCTCAGTCGTGTCTGACTGTTTGCAACCCCATGGGCTGCAGCCTGCCAGGCTCCTCTGTCCATGGAATTCTCCAGGCAAGAGTACTGGAGTGGGTTGCCATGCCTCCTCCAGGGGATCTTCCTAACCCAAAGATCGAATCCAGGTCTCTCACATTGCAGGCGTCTCTACCGTCTGAGCCACCAGGGAAGCCCAAGAATACTGGAGTAGGTAGCCTATCCCTTCTCCACGAGAATCAATACTATCAAAGTTTTGGACACACATGGGCCCTTTACAGTTATGAAACAACTCGTGCAGACTCAGTTCTGGTAGTATACTTTGCTATAGAGAGAAAGTTTTCAGTGACGGCTGAATTCACAATTCAGTCTACAAACTCTTATTTCATCTATAATACACTTTTAGACTAGCACTAATAGTATTCTAACTGCATCCTCTTTGGAAACACTTTCAGTAGAAAATATACATTCCAACCCAGGATGTGAAAAACCTGGTCTTCCCTTTCTGCAGGCAGGGCTGGCTACCCTAGAAATGGTATATAAGGGGACATAAGAGAGAGAATCAGCCACTTATTTCAGTTTATTTCAGTATAAGAGGGGATCCAGCTTCTGTGATATCTTAACTAAGGAACAGAGGATAATATATTACCCTTTCCATTAAAAAAAAAAATTGTATCGCGATCTAAATCTCTTCATAAAGACTGTGTGAAGAGTACTTAGAGTGAATCTGTTCAAGAATTTAAGTACAAACTTGATCTATCAAGTTGAAAAAAGTCTCCATTTTCAGATATCCATTGAGTTCTTCAAATCTCACATTTTGCAAACTATACACAAATGCCTTCCTAGGTAAGTTTTTAAATAGTGACCATTTCTTTTAGGAAGGTACTAGAGTGACCTCTTCCCTTTCTAGTAATAACATAACGTGCTAAGAGAGGCATTTTCTTTTATATGAAATGCAGAAGTGAAACTTTCTGTTGGCCCAAGGATATGAACAGTGACTAAACATGAACATGTAAGCCACGGATATTGAAAGGGAAGCAAAGTTTTAGTTTTAAAACTCAAAAGGCAATGAAGTGTGGTGTCTGTCAACAGTAGCCAACAGCTCTGAGTCCTTGCCTCAGCGAGAGTATGCTTTAAAGAATCTGGAAACATCATAAAAGTGGTATTTTTTTTTTTATTCTTACCTTTCTGGATGTCACTCCCAAGGTCTTAGTTCATACCTTAATTATAGCATTTATCAAAGTATGTAATTTCCCACTAGAGAGCACAGATTTCCTAAGGGAGGGACTGGCTCTTAAATAGTTTGGGATAGACTCTTGAGAGTACCTTGGACTGCAAGGAGAACCAACCAGTCCATCCTAAAGGAGATCAGTCCTGAATATTCATTGGAAGGACTGATGCTGAAGCTGAAACTCCAATACTTTGGCCACCTGATGAGAAGACCTGACTCATCTGAAAAGACCCTGATGCTGGGAAAGGTTGAAGGCAGGAAGAGAAGGGGACAACAGAGGATGAGATTGTTGGATGGCATCACAGACTCGATGGATGTGAGTCTGAATAAACTCCGGGAGTTGGTGATGGACAGGGAGGCCTGGCGTGCTGCAGTCCATGGGGTTGCAAAGAGTCAAACACGACTGAGTGACTGAACTGAACTGAACTGAATTGATGCAATATAAATGGGTAAAAAATGGTCTCTATATACTGACCCTTTGTGGTCCACCTCTTTGGGATTCTCAAGGCAAGAATACTGGAGTGGGTTACCATGCCCTCCTCCAAGGGATCTTCCCAACCCAGGGATCGAACCCAGGTCTCCCACACTGCAGGCAGATTCTTTACCGTCTGAGCTACCAGAGAAGTCTTTACAGCAGCTAACACCCATTAAAAGTCCACAGGTTCCAAAATACAAATTTCTGCACATCTGTTTTAAATATTACCCCAATAAGCAGATATTCAGCCATTAGTGCCTGTCTGGTTTGCATACACTGTGAAACTGCACCCAATATCTGCTAGCAAAGATAAAAAAAATCACTGTAACTAAAGAAGACCCCATCACTGCTGTTCTCTGGAACTCTCTGACCCAAAGAATCCCCACTGTGCCACTGGGTGACTTCACCTAGACACATATGCTCCCTCTATGGTCCTCCTCACTCCCAGGTGTTCCCTTGCCCTCTTCCTCATCTTGGTAGTGAGCCCCCTGCTGTCATCTCTGGAAGGTCTCAGGCTAATGAGGGGGCTTGTCATGTGCAAGTCAGTGACAGTGAAAACTCAAAGTGTTAGTCACTCAGTCGTGTCCAACTCTTGGCACCCCCATGGACTGTAGCTCACCAGGCCCCTCTGTCCATGGAATTCTCCAGGCAGGAAGACTGGAGTGGGTTGCCATTTCCTCCTCCAGGGGATCTTCCTGACCCAGGGATTGAACATGGGTCTCCCACACTGCGGGCTTCCCTGGTGGCTCAGAGGTTAAAGCGTCTGCCTGCAGTGCGGGAGACCTGGGTTCGATCCCTGGGTCGGGAAGATTCCCTTGGAGAAGGAAATGGCAACCCACTCCAGTATTCTTGCCTGGAGGATCCCATGGATGGAGGAGCCTGGTGGGCTACAGTCCACGGGGTCGCAAAGAGTCGGACACGACTGAGCGATTTCACTTTCACTTTCTCCCACACTGCAGACAGGTTCTTTACTGGTTAAGTCACCAAGGAAGCCAAATATGCCACAGTGTCACCCAAATAAAGCTCACTGTGTACTACTGTCGTCTTATGGTCCTATCTTTTTTCCTTGATCAGCCCCCAAATCCCTCAAGCTCACTATATAATACCTAACTAATGGTCCTTGGAGCTGCTACACATTTCTAAAATGAATTACTGGAAGCTGGTAATTTCTCAGTTTAAATAGAATCTCTCTCAGCTTTGAAAATAGCCCTTCCCACCACTGAAACAGTCCATCACATAAAGCAGCAGTCCCCAACCTTTTTGGCACCAGGGACTGGTTTTGTGGAAGGCAATTATTTCCACGAACTGGGGGTGAGGTGGGGGGATTGTTTCGGGATGATTCAAGCACATGACATATATTTCTATTGTTATTACACCAGCTCCACTTCAGATCATCAGGCATTAGATCCCAGAGGTTGAGGACCCCTGATATAAAGAACCTCTGGAGCAGAACACTGGTGAGCACAAAGTTTAAATGGTAAGAATTTCACTTTCACTTTCTCCCACACTGCAGACAGGTTCTTTACTGGTTAAGTCACCAAGGAAGCCAAATATGCCACAGTGTCACCCAAATAAAGCTCACTGTGTACTACTGTCGTCTTATGGTCCTATCTTTTTTCCTTGATCAGCCCCCAAATCCCTCAAGCTCACTATATAATACCTAACTAATGGTCCTTGGAGCTGCTACAC
Organism: Oreotragus oreotragus; assembly: GCA_006410675.1. NCBI lineage: Eukaryota > Metazoa > Chordata > Mammalia > Artiodactyla > Bovidae > Oreotragus > Oreotragus oreotragus. The sequence goes on from SJYX01014457.1 coordinate 267,607, forward strand.
ATTTCTCAAATGAATTACTGGAAGCTGGTAATTTCTCAGTTTAAATAGAATCTCTCTCAGCTTTGAAAATAGCCCTTCCCACCACTGAAACAGTCCATCACATAAAGCAGCAGTCCCCAACCTTTTTGGCACCAGGGACTGGTTTTGTGGAAGGCAATTATTTCCACGAACTGGGGGTGAGGTGGGGGGATTGTTTCGGGATGATTCAAGCACATGACATATATTTCTATTGTTATTACACCAGCTCCACTTCAGATCATCAGGCATTAGATCCCAGAGGTTGAGGACCCCTGATATAAAGAACCTCTGGAGCAGAACACTGGTGAGCACAAAGTTTAAATGGTAAGAAAGGAGAAGGGATAGGAAGCCATAGTATGGATGCCAATAACAAAGGCATCATTATAGCTGTCTTTTATTGAGGGTTGACTATGTTCCAGATATCATACCAATATTTTAAGATTGAATTTATGCAACAACCCTTAATGCATATTCCATTATTTATCCTCATTTTACAAATGGGGAACCTGAGGCTTACTGATATAATATAATTTAATCATGGCTTACAGATGTTAATAGATGAAATCTAGATAACTCAGATCTGTGATTCTTGAAAGCCAATGTTCTTAAACAATATATAGATCACATATCAAAGAAATGAGAGAACCAAAAAACTCAATGACAGCTAAAGAAGTATCAGTAGTCAAAGAAAAAACAGGGTTGATCTTAGAAAAGAGAACATGTAATAGTCATTTAGGGACACCACAGCCAGCTCAGCTGAGGGCAAGAGAGTGGAGAATTAGGAAATTAGTAGTCAAAGAGAACAATATAGAAGAATTTTAAAACCCAGAAAATAAATCCACAGAGAAAAATTCAGAAGAGCAAAGAATGAACAATACCCTAAAAAACTGAAATTAACAGTTAACCTTCAGAGACATCCCTGGTAGTCCAGAGGCTGAGACTCTATGCTCCCAATGCAGGGGGCCAAGGTTCAATCCCTGGTCAGGGAAACAGATCCCACATGCCACAACCAAAATTGAAGATTCCCATGTGCCGCAACTAAGACCCAGGGCAGCCAAATAATAATATATTTCTAAAAACACTTAACCTTCAAAGTATAGTCATAATAACACTTACCTAAACATACCTTAAAAAATATATGTAATCTCTATGGTTTCCACTGACCAATCAGACTAGCTAACTAGCTCATCCCTACCTACTAGGCCAACAAAAAGTGTGTGTGTGTGTGTGTGTGTGTGTTGACAGGCAAGGGAATCATTCAGGAAGGAATTATTACATACACACACCTCTGAAAGCTACATATTCAGAGGCCATGGGCGTTTGTTGCAAAGTGACCTCCCCACACCCCAGTGAACTGGTTAGGTGTTAGGTGGGGAAATAAAAGAAGAAGAAACAAATAGGAAGCTTATCGTAAAAATCAGTGTGTAAATATATTGTAAAATTTAATCAAAATTTTATAAAAAACATAAATTAGAAACTAAACTAAACAAAGGGACATCTGGGTCCCTTTTCCTCCTCTGGAATACATGGCTCCAAATTCTGTCTCCTAATCAAACTGGTACAATTCAAAGTGCAGTGTTTACATCCTGAGTCTATTACTGCTCCAGCTAGACAACAAGTACAAGAAATACAATGCAGGGAAGAAAGGAGGCGGGGTGAAGGAAGAGGAGGAAATGAGAGGGAGGGGCAGGGACAGAGACAAAAGAATAGAAATGAATGAGACTCTCTTTAATTGCCAAATTGTAGAGGTAACTGTCTAAGAAGGAATGGTGCTAATTAATCATGTGTATACAAAAAAAAAAAAAAAAAACCCAACACACACAAAGAAAAGCTGGACAAACTCTCAGTGTTACTAATTAAGATTTGCTGGCCACCTACTGTATGCCAAGCTCTATTAATGCATGCATGCTCTGTCATGTCTGACTCTGGGACCTCATGGACTGTAGCCTGTCAGGCTCCTCTGTCCATGGGATTTTCCCAGCAATAATGGGGTGGGTTGCCATTTCCTCCTCCAGGGGATTTTCCCAACCCAGGGATTGAACCCGGGTCTTCTACGTGTCCTGCACTGCAGGTAGATTCTTTACCCTGAGCCACCAGGAATGGACTTTGGTTTAATTAATTAATATGAAAAAACAACAAACCTGTAATGTAAATATTAGTATTGTCCCCATTGTACTGACTATAAACCCGAGAGACACAGAACTTAAAATCATTTTATAATACTCTCTCACTTGTATGCAGTATTGTAATGTCAGCTTCACAAAGTAATTAGCAAACACAGAACTAGGGTATGCTGTGATCCAATATAGTACAGATGGCAGCATCTTACCAATATTCAATAGTTCCCCTGGTTTTCAACCAAAGGAAGTTTTTAAACTGACATCTTAATTTACATAGTTTACTTTCAGAATTCCAGCAAAGAGCTATGGAGCACAAAGGTCAAGATGCCTCCCTGATCACTCGCATGAACTCAGCCTATATGACTTAGCTTGTGTATAAAAACAATTGAATTTACTTTCTGACACTAATAACACACAGAGCTTTTCAGGTGTTCACTAGTCAGCACTTGACTAACCAACTGCAAAGTACAAACTAGTCAGTATGTGACAAAATGCACTGTGATGAGCACATATGAGAAGATTTTCCTGTGCTGTCTGCATTTAAGAAACATAAAAGGAAAATTTCATAAAATAAATGTTAATGGTCACTATAAAATGAATTCTCGGTTTGGATTTGCATTAAAATGGTTATTCTTTTTATTTAAATTATGTGGGAAAAAAATTAGGTACTCCCATCCAACATAATAAGCCCAACATCACAGATTTAAAACCTTCCCAGTTTCTGCTTTCATCTCCCTGAATTTAGTTTCAGCAATATACAAAATGAGTATTTTAACTTAATTTCTCAAGGACTTGACAATTGGAGCATAAGCTTTGGAAACAGTCAACAATGAAAAATTCACTTTGGAGACAGTCAACAATGAAGAATTTGACCTAGCTCTGTTAAAGAGAAGCTTCCCCTGAATTCCAGAAAGAAGGCAGAACCATAAACTTAACAATCTTGCTAAATGAAAACAGGAGAGGGAAAACCAGTATAAAATGAGATTATATATTTAATAAGCTACAAGTCTCTTCATCCAATACGTTTTATCTAAATGATTATAGGGTACAGTTTCAAGGGAGGGAGGGGAAAATCTGGAACTGAAAATGAATCAGAAAGGATTACTTTAGAAATAGCCATTTCTAACTGAATGGATTGTTGCAAGCTCTCTAGAAGTACATTTATCACAGCAAAATCCATCAAATTGATGGGAAATTTTCTGCCAAAATGCATGCTGATGTGACCACACAGCACAAATGTAACATTTGTTCTTACTGAACAGTGACTTGGACTTTCTTCTGCTTTCTCTTCTCGTAGCAACATGACCAATGAGAATGTTCCAGCTTAAAGAATATGGGAGTTTATACTAATAATAAAATAATCCCTAAATTATATTATGTATTTAAAATATTCTAAAACAGTTTTATCTGAATGTTTACAATAATCAAAGATGAAAATAAATATATTAAATATTGTGTGACAAAGCAAAATGTCAATGGCTGCTTACTAGAAAAGACTGAGAAATATACTTTCCATCTCCTCAAGTGATAAACTGTAAGTTTCCCTTTAGCACTAAAATTCTGTTCCCATTTTAAGTTTCTAGTAAAAATATGATACATGCTTGAGCTGGAGACTTTGATATGTAAACCCAGAAGGATAAAATTTTGACCAAGTCTTGAAAGGTTGTTGTAATAAACAACCAGAAAGGAATAGATTATCTCACATGAACAAAAAGAACAAGTTAGGAGGAAAAAAGTTGGGGAACTGGGAGAAGCTTTATGTATGCAATTTTTCTAAACAAACCCAGTTCAGTACAAGATGGAACTGCCAAACAACTATTGAGCAAAATAAAAGGAGACTATCACACTGAGGAAAAGATGATTGTGGGGTAGGCAGTTTTGACTTAAATCCAAGAGATTATACCTGGAAACTAAGCTAAAAAGTTAAAGGCATTGGTTAACACAGTCAAGATGGACCAGGTGCTGGGGTGGGGCAAGGAGCAGCAAAAAAGAGAACCATAAAAATCTCAATCACTTTAACTAGCTCTGTCAAACTGGTTTGATTTTTTCCAATGTGTCTAGGACTTTCATTTCTGCCTAGATTTACCTTTTTGCCTGAAACAACACACACACACACACAAAGACAAAAATATTTCAAATGATGGGGGATCCCTGGGGGTTCCTGGCAAGAATCTGCTTGCCAATGCAGGGGACGTGGGTTTGATGCCTGGTCCAAGAAGATTCCACATGCCGCAGAGCAACTAAGCCCATTTTTTTTTACCTCAGTCACAGAAAAAAAATTGAATTATAAAGAGATTACTTGCAGAGTGACATTTTAAAATGATTTGGTTTTGGTTACACCTCTAAAGTAATACAGGACCCATCCTCCCCCCCACAAGTTTGAAGTTAGCACCAACTTCCGAAGGAAACATAAATATTAGCACTAAACAGGGGGAATGGAGACTGTTTCATCTCTATAATGCAAGTGGGAGTGGAAACAAGGAATTCTCAGTGGGGCCACATTTTTAGGGAAAAACCAAGTTGAGTTCAACTTTATAAACAGAGATATCCCTTGACAAATGTATTGTACTATAAATATATCAAATAAGCAAGTATTTGTCAACTTCGTTTTCTATCATTCATTTCCCCATGAAGCGTATTTTAGTTGTGATACAGTTTTGTTTGGTCACTGAGTCTTTGGGACCACATGGACTGTAGCCCACCTGACTCCTCTGTCTGTGGGATTTCTCAGGCAAGAATACTGGAGTGGGTTGCCATTTCCTTCTCCAGGGGATCTTCCTGATCCCCATGGATTAAGCCCAAATCTCCTGCTTTTACAGGAGGGTTCCTTACTGCTGAGCCACCAGAGAAGCCCACTGTGAAATAGTTACCAGCAGTATTCTGTAGGTTTAGGGCACTGAACTGGGGGGTTTGGACAGTGCTTATGTATTTTATATATTGGGCCACTAAGAAAATAGGTATATTATCTATAGAGGAATATCTCCTGTCTTGTAAATGTTCACATTAAGGGAGAAATATGACTCATCTCTAGTTCATGTTGTAAAGGTACAGTACAATCAATTATTGACAAAGTATGTCCACAATCATATTTTATATACATGTATACACACAGGTGAGTGTGTGTGTGTGTATGTTACTGAACAAACTAGATCTCAAAAATAAAAGTTTGATTTTTTAGTCCAAATAACTGCTGATTTTCCTATAGTTTTTTTTCTGATGAGAGAAAGTATAGCCCAAAGTATTACCTGAACTAAGGATTTGCAGTACTATAAATATAATTTTATAATTATATTATCAACATGAGAATTTACCATTTATCCTTGCATGTTTTGATTCATTCTTGTAGTATACATTCCTTCACCTTTGATTTTAATAATCCATCAATTAAAAGATTTGTCATTATTATTTTGTGAATCACTAATAAAGAAGAAAGCTTTTGAATTCAAAGCTGGCTTACATTAACAATAATCCTGATAATGAAGTAATTGGTTGCATAAACCTTTCATTATATTAAAGATTCCTCATCTATTCAAAAGAATTTTGCAATTTTAAATTATATTCAGTTTTCATTCCCTAGCATGGATTGGCAAGCATTTCCCATGTGTAGTGACAGTTAAACATTATCGGCTTGAGGGTATTTTCCTTTCTTGGTGTCCATAAAGCACTGGGAGTTAGCTTTGCAGGACAGTATAGGATAGCTGTCATTTTCCCTGTGGAGACGATTTGTTTTGCTATTATCAAAGTGATGCCCCATTGCTCTCGTTTTTCCCTTTCTTTGAGCACAATAACTTCCTGCTTCAGTGCTAAAGCATTTTGTAATCTTTAGATTTAAATGGTAATTAATATCCACGGTTAAAGTGACAACAATGAACACAACTTGATTGAAGTGATGAAAATATGATCAAGTTTAACTGAGTTCTCACATGCATAGTAAGCAAGGACAATTGAAAGTGTTACTCACTCATCATGTCTGACTCTTTGTGATCCCATAGTCTGTAACCCACCAGGCTCCTCTGTCCATGGGATTCTCCAGGCATGAATACTGGAGTGAGTAGCCATTCCCTGATCCAGGGATCGAACCCAGGTCTCCCACATTGCAGGCTGATTCTTTACCCTCTGAGCCACCAGGGAAGCCCAAACAAGGACAATTGGCTCTCATTTATCCCTCAGCCACTGTGACTGCAAGATGCCAGTGATCAAAAAATAATGTCTCTGCATTTCAGAGACAGCATAATCTGAAAGAAAGAAAGTTTTAATAAACAATATGCTGTGATACTTCTTAAATTTCACCACATGCCAAAAACTATGCTAGATGTTAGAAATTATGGAAGGGATTTGCCTGTGGTCAACCAAAACTTGTGTAATCAAATCTATGAGAACAAAGAAAGTATGGTGAGGTGGGAAAAAATGTGCTCAAGAAATTCAAAGAAGATAATCCCTGAAGCTGGAGAGAACAACACACAATTGAAAAGGAAGTTGAAAGAGACATAGAATTTGGATAAGTGAAGATGGTGAGGGAAAGATACCCAAAGCCCAAATCAGATTTGGAACAAACATTTGGAGGTGCAGAAACAGGAAGGATCCTCAAGAGATGATGAGAGGGTTGATCTGGCTAAAGCCTAGCATGTGAGAAGGAATAACCACAGATGAGACTGAAAGNAAACGACGGTTTTTAAGACACTAGACATCAGGCGAGAAGATCCAGTGATCCCCAAAGATAGCAAACAAATGAGGCGAGCCCTATAATTGCCCCCACATACTGCCTTGAGAAAGTGGGCAGGTCGTGGCTCAGGGAAGGGACCCAGGGGAAGGGATTCAAGCAAAGCTCTAAGAGACCAACCACCTGAGCTGAGGAATTGAAAATCCAGGGAGTCTAGACTGCTGGAGTTCACAAGGCAGAGTATCAGAAAGGAGGAAGCTATACAGAGACAGAACTTAACAGACCTGTGGAGGCTCACCTCACATGTCCAGCAGAGTACTGATTGCTGCATATATGTAAGAAAACTACCTGAACATGGGAAAAGAAAGAACCATCCCAGAAGCTTAGAAAAAGGACATTGCCTGACACACACAAACTGGGGAATGAAGTTTGTTTCTCCCAGTCAGACTGGAAAACTTCATAATTAACAAGACATTGTGTAGAGCTCTCAGAAGTAAGGGAACAATTAGCCCTTGACTAAACCTTGCTCTGTTCTTGCCAAACAAATATTATAAGCAGGACCCAAAAGAATCAATCTGTTTCCAAGTAACTTAACTGCATCCGATAACAACGCTTGAGAATAAAAATATTCACCATCCAACAAGGTAAAATTCACAAAATCTGGCATCCAATCATCCAATCAAACACTACCAGGCATGCAAAGAAGCAGGAATATATGACCTGTAATGAAGCAAAAAAGAAAACTGACCTAGAACTGACACAGATATTAACAGTAACATATACGTTATTCTTTAACTTGTATTCACATGTTTCAAAAGTTAAGTAGACAAATAGCAGATATTAAAAAACCCAAATTGAACTTTAGGAGCTGAAGATTACAGTGTCTGATTAGAAAAAAATCACTGGATAGGATTAATGGCAAATTAGACACTGCAGTAAGAAAGATCAGTGCACTTGAAGACATATGCTGTAGAAACGATTCAAAATGAGAGAAAAAAGAAACAAAAGTGAAAAGAGCATCCCTAATACAAGGTACAATTTCAAATAATTAAATATATGTATAATTGAAGTCCCAAAGGAAAAGAGGGTGGGTGAATAAGAATTTTTAAATATAAAATGGCTAAAAATGTTACGGATGTATTTAAAAAGAAAAACTATAAACCCACTGATCCAAAAAGCCTAATGAAACCCAACACAAAAGCATGAAGAAAATGACACCAAGGTACATCGTAATCAAATTACTGAAAACTACTGATAAGGAGAAAATATTAAAAGCAGTTAAGAGGGGGTAGGAGGGAAAGACGTATTACATAGGAGGAGAGAAGTAGTTAAACCAGGTTAGCATAAATCAAAAGAAGGCTAGAGTAGCTATATTTTAATATCAGACAAAGTGAAATTCACAGCAAAAAAAATAAGGGTGGTGTCATCTGCATATCTGAGATTATTGATATTTCTCCTAAAAATCTTGATTGCAGCTTGTGGTTCTTCCAGCCCCACTTTTCTCATGATGTACTCTGTATATAAATTAAATAAGCAGGGTGACAATATACAGCCTTGCATACTCCTTTTCCTATTTGGAACCAGTCTGTTGTTCCATGTCTAGTTCTAACTTGCTTCCTGACCTGTGTGTGTGTGTGTGTGTGTGTGTGTGTGTTTGTGTGTGTGTGTGTGTATAGGTATTGTAGGCTTTTGGTTTGCTACATATATATGTATGCTACATATATATATATATGCTACACATATATATGCTATATGTATATATACATATATACATGCTACATATACACATACCTGTATATGTATGTGCTACATATATATACATATGTGGCAAACCAAAAACCTACAATACCTATACACACACACACACACAAAGTAGAAAGAATCCAAGGATAACTCTAAAGATAGACATCAATCCAAAAGAGGAGAGCAAAACAAGATAAAAGGAACAAAAAAGAACAACAAAATGACAATAAGTACATTCCTATTGATAATCACTTTAAATGTAAATGGAATATCCACGCCAATAAAAGGACACAGAGTGATTGAATGGATACAGACACAGTTCAGTTCAGTCACTCAGTCGTGTCCGACTCTTTGCAAACCCATGAATCACAGCATGCGAGGCCTTCCTGTTCATCACGATCTCCCAGAGTTCACTCAGACTCACATCCATCGAGTCATTGATGCCATCAGCCATCTCATTCTCTGTCGTCCCCTTCTCCCCCTGCCCTCAATCCTTCCCAGCATCAGAGTCTTTTCTGATGAGTCAACTCTTTGCATGAGGTGGCCAAAGTACTGGAGTTTCAGCTTTAGCATCATTCCTTCCAAAGAAATCCCAGGGTTGATCTCCTTCTGAATGGACTGGTTAGATCTCCTTGCAGTCCAAGGGACTCTCAAGAGTTTTCTCCAACACCACAGTTCAAAAGCATCAATTCTTCGGTGCTCAGCCTTCTTCACAGTCCAACTCTCACATCCATACAGGAAAAANTCCAATGAGTCAACTCTTTGCATGAGGTGGCCAAAGTACTGGAGTTTCAGCTTTAGCATCATTCCTTCCAAAGAAATCCCAGGGTTGATCTCCTTCTGAATGGACTGGTTGGATCTCCTTGCAGTCCAAGGGACTCTCAAGAGTCTTCTCCAACACCACTGTTCAAAAGGATCAATTCTTCAGTGCTCAGCTTTCTTCATAGTCCAACTTTCATATCCATACATGATCACAGGAAAAAACATAGCCTTGACTAGACGGACCTTAGTTGGCAAAGTAATGTCTCTGCTTTTGAATATACTATCTAGGTTGGTCATAACTTTTCTTCCAAGGAGAAAGCGTCTTCTAATTTCATGGCTGCAGTCACCATTTGCAGTGATCTTGGATTTCAATATCTCTCTCTCTCAATAATTGATAGAATAAGTTGACAGAATAACAGCCAGAATATGGATGAGTTAAGAAATACTATCAATCAACGTTATTCGATTGACATTTTTAGAACATTCCACCCAACAACAGAATATACATTCTTCTCAAGTGCACATGGTATATTTACCACAAAACAAAATCTCAATAAATCTTAAAGTATTCAAGTCTTACAAAATATATTCTTTGACTGTAGTACAATTTACATTAGAAATCAAAACCAAAGATATCTGAAATTTCTCCAAATATTTGGAACAAAATATACTTCTATATAACAGATCAGTCAAAGAACAAAGCAAAGGAGAAATCAGTATTTTGAACTAAATAAAAAGAAACTCACAACATATCAGAATTTGTGGGATGCCACAAAAGCAGGAACTAGGAAGAAATTTATAGTAAAAAGTATTTATTTTAGAAAATAAGACAGTGCTCAAAATCAATGACCTTAGCTGTCACTACAAACAAATAGAAAAAGAAGAGCAATTAAAACCCAAAGCAAGCAGAAGAAAGGAAACCATAAAAGTTAAAATGGAAATCAATAAAAAAAGAAAAACAATATAGAAAAAAAATCAATAAAACCAAAAGTGGTTTCTTTAAGATCTATAAAATTGATTTTTAAGAAAAAGGGAGAGNCAAACAAATAGAAAAAGAAGAGCAATTAAAACCCAAAGCAAGCAGAAGAAAGGAAACCATAAAAGTTAAAATGGAAATCAATAAAAAAAGAAAAACAATATAGAAAAAAAATCAATAAAACCAAAAGTGGTTTCTTTAAGATCTATAAAATTGATTTTTAAGAAAAAGGGAGAGAAGACCCACCACAATATGGCTTCACTTGTGTATTCTACCAAAATCAATTGTGCAGAAATGTTTTCAGAAACTGAAGAAAATACAAACTGAATCTTGCTTTGGGATTTGGGATGAAGAGGGGAGGGAGGGATTCACAAAGGGCATATCCCTTTTGTGGGAGGAGGCTCACTGTCTTGATTGAGGCGATAGCTTCACAGTGTGTGTGTTCTGTGCTCTGTTGCTTTAGTTATGTCCAGCTCTTTGAGACCCAATTGTCTGTGGCCCCCCAGGCTCCTCTCTCTGGCCATGGGATTCTCCAGGCAAGAATACTAGAGTGGGTTGCCATGCCCTCCTCCAGGGGAGCTTCCCAACCCAGGGATGGAACCCACGTCTCTTACGTCTCCTGCATTGGCAGCTGGGTTCTTTACTATTGAGCCACCTGGGAAGTCAGCTTCACAGTGTGCACATATGCAAAACTCAGTAAGCTATACACTTTAAATATGTGATTTATGTCAATTATACTTTAATCAAGCCATTTAAATAGATTGATAGAATAGACAGATAAATGAGTGTAATAACCAGTTTGTCTCCACTTACAGGCTATGAAAAAAATAATAGGGCTGAATTTATTCTTTAATATACTAGAATGAACATATTCAAATCACTTGTTCCCTTTCAAATATCGTAAACTCTGATTAACATTGCAGACACTCAAGATATATGACCAACTGACTCAAAACAAAATGTGACATTGAATGTGGCTTTCTATGTCTCTTATAAAGTGGTTCTGAATACAGTTCCCAAACATTCCAAAAGACATTTTGAGAAAATGGTAGCAGCATCATTACAAAATTAAAAAAAAAAATTATCACTCAAGGGGACCATACTGAGGAACTACAACTGAGTATTTACAAAGGTTTGTGGGCTTAATGTATTATACCCTTAGTTTATCATCAGTAATCTGATAATTTATTATAATTTTTTAACACTGTGTAGAATAGATTTTATACCTTAACCAGATGACTGAAAGTTTTACGGGTGAACCGAGTTCCCAGGACAGGTATCCAAAATGCATAAAAGGGTCTAAGTTATGCCTTTTATCGTGGAGTATTGCCATGAGACATTTAAAAAAAGATTAATCCACAGGGAAAGAAGACAATGGGGGCATCTTACGTTTATGAAGCAATTTCTATGATAAGACTCCTACTTTCAGCCATGTTGAAATACACACTGAGTAGCAGTCACTCCCTCAAACCCTCATTTATTTTCATCAATAATCAAACATGAAGACTCTCATTGTTAATTATGTATCAAGCTTCTCGAAAAATACTGCAGCTTTGGTCAATGAAGCTTAAAATACAAATAAACATGAGGCAAAGCACTGCATTACATCTTGCATGTGCCCCCATTTCCTCTTAACCATGACTACTTAACTCCAATGATGACAGAGAATCAATCTTCACTGTTTAATTAATACTGTCATGTGAAAGCATATATAATCCAGCCAAAACAAGTGAAGTACTACAATCAGTTTCCCTAGAGTGTGACTTTCAATGAGATTTGGCTACATTAATAACTTGCATCATCATTCAATAATTGTTGCCTTGAATTAAAAATCTTTGTTCTGAAATTCACAGTCAACTGCAAGGATACTGTATTGCACAAACTGAATGATCCAAATGGATGCTTTGCTCCATAAGTAATTTTTTCAGGTTAAAGAATAATCAGATGATTATCAAAAATAAACTACATGTAAGTCTTATGAATTAAACTATATGCATTTTTATCTTGAAGACACAAGCAAAGTGTTAGTGAACTGATTTTTATGAAACAAACCAAACTTTCCACTTCATGATTTAACCATTCATGGCCAAGGCCAGGGACGGCCGGGAGAAGCCACCTCGCGCCCAAGGCCAGGGGTGGTGACCCGGAGGAGCCACCCTGAGCCCGAAGATAGGGGCAGCAGCTGGGAGAAGCCACCCATGCCCGAGGCCACGGCCCCTGGCTGGGAGGAGCAACCCGAGGAGCAGGGGCTGGAGGAGCTGTCCCACTTTGAAGGTCAGGAACTGCGGCGGTAAGGAGATACCCCTCGTCCAAGGTAAGGAGCAGCGGCTGTGCCTTGCTAACCCAGGGGCAGCAGCTGGGAGAAGCCACCCACGCCCGAGGCCACGGCCGCCAGCCGGGAGGAGCAACCCGAGGAGCAGGGGCTGGAGGAGCTGTCCCACTTTGAAGGTCAGGAACTGCGGTGATAAGGAGACACCCCTCGTCCAAGGTAAGGAGCAGCAGCTGTGCCTTGCTGGAGCAGCCGTGAAGAGACAACCCACGCCCAAGGTAAGAGAAACCCAAGTAAGATGGTAGGTGTTGCAAGAGAGCATCAGAGGGCAGACACACTGAAACCATACTCACAGAAAACTAGTCAATCTA
>SJYX01014457.1:294753-320946 GCA_006410675.1 Oreotragus oreotragus
AAAAAATATAGAGAATTTAAAATAAACTGAGACACACTCTTCTCAACTTCATAAAATTTCTCTGATATTTCACCCATCTAAGTATCCAGCCAGCACAGTAACACATAAGAATTCAACCATTTTGAATCAACAAAATATTTACCATATGTAGAAATTATACAACTATTTTCCTAACCAGTGGCTAATTTTCCCTCTTATCCTACAGTGGGATAGCTAAGGAGAGTAATCACGGGATGTTATATGTTATCCAAAAATTCATTAGCCCTTCAAACTCAGGGCACTAATTCACACAAAGCAGCAAGAGAAAAAATGGAAATTCTTTTTTGCTCATCAAAGGCAATCAACTTAAATTTTAAAATATCAAGAAGAACATGGCAGACAGGACAGCAAAGCAGAAATTTGCAATAAAATTCATGATATGGTATATTCCTCTACATAGGAATTCTAACCACTTGACTATTATACATTTTATCATTAAAAAGACATAAAGCATCCTTGGTTCAGTATTTTATTTTTTCAATATAGTAGGGACAAAAGTCAATCCAGCAACCTCCTTGGGGACAAATGGCTTTATTCCTCCTACCTTGAAGGCTGTGTTGCATCAGAGTAAACCTAGGTAGCTGAATGACAGTTCATCTGCATTTGAAAAGAATTGGTAGGATATGGGAAAGGTTCCAGAGTCCCCCTAACAGACCTCACTTATAAATGACACGTAGCAACTTTCTTACCAAAATTCCTACCAAAAATGCAGAATACTGAGACAAATGTCAAGGTACAAAGACATAGAATCCCTTAAGACTACCTAAAAAGACCATAAATGTTCCAGGAAGTCTACCCCTGGATAAAGTTTTCCAAAAAATCTGTAATACAAGAACTCAATCACTATAGTTTAAAATAATTCCCTATTTTTCCATTTTCACAAAATAAAATTTCCATATTTAATAAATGCCTTAATCTCTCATGGAGAGGAAGTTAAAATAATTTGTGATTAGTCAAATCTGAAAAATGAGAATACAATCTGTCTGACTACCATAGTCATCCGGTAAGCAATTTGAAGGCATGTTGGTCCCTCAACTATGCCCAGAAATGGCAGAGAAGTGACATGCTATCTAGAATTTCATTTCAGAGCATGGAAAATGAGCCTTCACTGTATAGTACTGTACAGATATGGTAAGGTCCAGTAGATGGGGTTGCTCTTTAAAAGTTGATTTAAGTGAAGAATTATTAAAAGTAAAAATTATTTTCAACATCTTATTGTAACCTACAACATGAAATATACTTCATCCATTAATCCTCTGGTATAGAACTAAGGCCTTTTGTTTTAATATAGGCTCCACAGGAAGAGTTCAGAGCAGTCTTCCTTTCATAAACAACACCTTCAAGGCATTCCCTACTATCTGCATTTTCTTTAGAATACAGAACTTAAAGATACCTTCAAAGCCATAGAAATCCTTTTAGATTTTTGTTATTTTACTCCAGACTTTCAGTTGCCTCATCTGTGCTTAATGCAATGGGCTATCTTTTCAGCTGACTTATTAATTCATCCAAAACACTTCTACTTAATTTTCATAGAAGTATTTCCTTTTTCTCACACTCATAGTTCATCAGTTTCATGATGTTTAAGTAAATTATATAATTACAATAGCAATTACAGATGGCAATATTAGTTTGGGAACAAATAAACCAGCTCTTTGGTAAGCGATTCAACAGATAAAAACAGAAGGCAGTTTCTAAATTATTAGAAACCAATGCTCTTAATGCTATCCATCATTTGCCTCAATAATCAAATTGCCTAAGCTTAGAAATTGCATTTCACCATTTTGGGGTAAGAAATACGAAATGGTGTTTTATTAGTTAATTACTGCTTCTATTAACCCATTTTGGAATATATCCTTCTCTCAAAAGGCCATATACAAGCAGTCACAAGCTTAGAAGAACCACTCATCTTGTCCTGTTTGCCTCTGCTGCACTCATGGAAGCAGTCATGAATAAAGAGAAGCTCTGACGGAGATGGGCTCATAAGTGAAGAGGCAAGACTTGAAAAGTAGAAAGAGCTTAGAGCCTATTATTCCCAAGGAAGAATCTTAAATCAGAGCTGCTTATATAGCCACCCACTCCCCTAAAACGATCTTTCATTGTCTAACTTTATTCACTTTCTTGTGCGACCTGCTGGATATTTTACCAAGCAATACATTTTTGTTAACAGCCATCTTTTAAAAATAACAATAACAAAGCACCTGCAGAAACAATTTTAGCATAACTTAGCTCCTTCTGATACTTAGGAGAGAGAAGTTATATGACAGAAATGAGGAGCTTAGGAAGAGGAGGTAGGGAATTCTGGAATACTGAGGAACATGGAAGATCTGGGAGAGGGGAATCACAGAAGGAGGGTTGTCATCTGAAGGGAGGGGCCTCATTATATAGAAAAGGGGTACACAAAGGGATTTGGGGAATCCAAAAGATAAAATTCACCAATTTCAAAATACTGCCAAGGGTCAGCCTTGTACCTAGAAAAGAGATAGGAAGAATCATTGATCCTATACCACATGGTACATGATAGCTCCCAGAGCTCATACTCATACTATTAATAAAACAATGCACATGAAACGTACATTAAGTGGGATTTGAAAAGGGGGAGCTACCCTGGGAACCTAACCTCCTTGCATGTTTCCAAAGAAACAATGTTTTCAGAGATATAAAAAAGAAAAATGTCTTACAAACACTTTTTGGAATACAGTGTGTTCCTAGTGTCCATACCAAAGAATACTCATAGGGTAAAACTGAAAATGTAGGAGATTAAGGAAAGTTACCATTTGCAACAAAGCAGTGGTTGTCATTAAACCACCATCATGATATGCTACAGCAATGTGTCAACCTTTGCTAACCTTTGACCCTTTGGATAAAAACTGCACACACTAAAAGGATTTTGACACACCTCCACCCAGGGATTCTTTGTGCAACGCCTCCACCCAGGTTAGGATAAGGTGAGGATATGTTATTTTCTGTCTATTCCAACTGTTAGTCACAATTTTGGAGATTTTTTTTCAGCTTGCATTAAGAAAGCAGGTAGATTTTTGAATATGCTTTTTCAATCAAAACACACAGGCCCAGGACATTTTTAAATCCTCCTCTAGGAGTCATCCTTTCCTCCCACATAGTAGAGAGGGTTTCTGGTCTAACAAACTACCTCGGTACCTAGCAATGATATCTCACATTCATCTAAAGATACTATGTCCAAAACCAAACTCCTCTTCCCACCTACTTCCCCCGCTCCTTACTCTACGCCTGTTTTTCTTTCTCCATTCCAGATCCTACCCCAAATCAGTCAATCATCAAGGCTGGCAGCTTCTACATACTAATCTTCACTCCTATTACCACTGGCCTAGTTCAGCTGTTCATTTCATATCTCTACTAATATTATAACTTCTCTGGTCTTCTAGCCTCCAATCTCACCTCTTTCCAATCGTTTTTCCTCACTTTGTTTAAACTTTTTTTTTTTTATACTGGGGTATAGCCAATTAAATGTTGTAGCAGTTTCAGGTGAGCAGCAAAGGGACTCAGTCATACATAGACATGTCTCACTATTTTTCAAATTTCGGATTCAGCGTTAAAAACTCAAATGCATATGGATTCTAAGTAGATGATATAATTCAGTGATGCAGGAAAGTAAATGTCACCTAACACTAGACTCCATGTTGAAATGCAATAAGGGGTGGATTGTGGTAAATCCAAGAATACTTGACCCATTCAAATGGGATCTTATGCAAGGACACTGAACTGCAGACAGTCACAAGGGAAGATGTGTTCAGTATTACAAAATTACACTGATGTTTCAAGGGAGGCCAGAAATTTGGATTTATATGTGTAAACTTCCAATTTTTAAGAGCTAGCAAACAAATCAAAATGTAAAATTCATACTTCCAAGACTGTAAGCCAAACCAAACTAATCTGCAACCCAGATGTGACCTGCAGGGCTGCCATTTTGCAAACTGTGCATGACATCATTGGTTCTCCAACTTCAGGGTACAGAAACATCTGGGAAGTTTATCAGTGCAGATTCCCAGGGCCCACACCTGAGAATCCAAAAGAATTCTCATTCAGCTGGTTCACTGGAGCTCCAGAATATACGGTTTTTTTAACAGCAAGCTTTTCTGGTGGCCTTCAGGCAAGTGGTCCTAAAACCACTTTTCAACAAACCTGTATGAAAGGGAATCTAGGGGATTAGAGGGAATGAAAAAAATGGAAACTATATTTCTCATCCACTTAAAAGACCTTAAATATCTGCTGTCCCAGGGAAATACAACTTAGTATCATATAATTGTTTCAACTTTAAACAATAGTGCTCATTCATTAACACATTTTCAAGTAACATATGAAACCAGTTAGGCTTATCAAGAAATTCCTTTCTTCAATGTACTGGGCATCTCTCATTAATAGTAGGGCAATGGCTATATAATTACCATTAAGATAGAAAGTGGTCTTCTAAAAAATCAGGAATATTTCTTGTTTACTAAAAAAAAAAGTTTTTATTTGGCTTTTATTTTTATTTGGCTTTTATTTTAATGTTTTAATTGATGTAGTCTATAAGAAAATCCTAAAACAGAGTATGCCAAAGTCCATGAATTCACAGTGAACTCCTGTTTTAAATTCTGAATGCATGTTTCCCATGGGGACTATGGGGGGCAGGGAGAAAGAAGTACCCAATGAGTCAGTTCCTAGCCTATTTCAACCCCAATTATCAATCTTTCCTGTCTCTAAATCCCAGCCATTCATATGGCACTAATCAAATATTTATGTGTATACAAGTTATAAGGCTTCCCAGGTGAGTTAGTGGTAAAGCATCTGCCTGCCAATGCAGCAGATGTGGAGTTCAATCCCTGGGTCAGGAAGATCCCCTGGAGGAGAAAATGGCAACCCACTCCAGTATTCTTGCCTGGAGAATCCCATGGACAGAGGAGCCTGGCAGGCTACAGTCCATAGAATCACAAAGAGTCAGACAGGACTGAGTGAGCACACACACAAACAAGTCATATTCTCCTTATAATCCTTGATAACAAGCACCTTTATTTCACAACTCAATACCTTTCAGCACTAAATGGAATATTAGGAAACTGAACTATACTACAACATTTACTGAATAAGGGAGTAATATCTAAGGGACCTTAAACTGTGTCCCTCGCTATTAGACAAAGGGCAGGGAGGAATGAGTACTAGAGGAAAAAGTTCAGGGCTCTCATCAGCCCCAACACTTGGGCAATAAGTCACATGGCAGGGAGAGTGGGAGACAGACTTGAGAAGTAAATTGTTTCCAGCACCACCACATTTATGGAGATCACTGAGAAAGAAACAAAACAGAGACTTACTCCTACTCGGGACTGGGTCACCAAGTCTCCAGGCAACATCAGTGGGAAGAGGAGGCAAAAAGCCAGGCCATATCTTTGGATGTGACATACCAGGGGAGCCCGTGCTCAGGGGCCTTTCATATGGCCATGTATTTATAACTCAGAGAATTTCTGTCCTCAGCTTTGGTAGTAAGACCCTTCATACTTCAAGGGCTCAAAAGGGAATTCATAAGAATCACAAATCTCTCATGAGAAAGTTGTCTACCAAAGATGATTCATGTCCTATAGACGAATGTCTTTTTAGAATAATTTTGTAATCCAACAAGGAGCATGAAAAACTTTCCAGCCTATACCTTGCAAAATAATGTCCTGTTTTTATAGCTACAAACTATTGCACAAAAAATTAATCATTCACTTTCAGTAAAACACATGATAGGCAATACCTCTACACTCAAGAAAGAGAAATAACCACAAAACATTCTATTTTGGCCTAAGTATCTTTGCCCTCAACTAAATGAAAACACTGAATAACAATTATGTATACAACAGAAAGAGAGTAGACTTTTAAGGGAGCAGCTAAATCTTAAAATCATATATATACATACACACACATATATATGCATATATAATCTATTGTCAATAATTATAATAATATATATTTATGTTCAAATCAACCTAATAATTAATAAAGTAATGATAATAGATACTGTTTCAGTCACATGTTACAAAACCAGCTTTGTGCCAAGAACCAGAAGTAGATTAACACCTACTTTGATAGTGTGGGTATGTGAAATTCTTTGCATATAGACAAATTTTCATTCCTCTGGCTCTTATCTCTAATGAAAGCTTTAAAAATTGTAGTAATATAACTAAGTTAACAGTATCTCTTAATATCAAGCTTACTTGTTTAAGCACTTGGGTTCAAATCACAGCCCTAAGTTGATTTTGCCATAGTGGGAAGAAATACATCTCTTCTTACATTGTCCTAAGAGATTCACATGTGAAAATGGAAATAAACCAACAAATCATGATAATACTGGAGTGAGGGTACTTTTACCTAGTTTTGTGTATCACAAAATCTTGTGGCTTCTCTGGGATTATTCCGGGAACTACAATTAAGCCTAGAACATGACACGTAAGTCTGACAGCAGCAGCAGCCTTGTCTGCTGAGCTACCTGACCTTTAGAGCAGTTATCTATGAGCAAAATGAAAACCACCACCAACACACAAAAACAAGAATCAAAAAAACAAAAAACAAAAAACTTTAGACTTAGAGGCACTCATCTACAGGAGCAGTTGGGAGCGAGGGCCAATTATGTCGCTGCCAAACAGTAAGCTTTCTAATTACCCTATTCAGGGGACATGTTTAGTTTCACAAGTTCAAAGCTGTCAAAGTATGCCAAAAGGTATCAGAATTAATAGATGCCTCTCTGTTTACACTACAACAGGCCAATTACCACTGAGTACTGACAAAAGATTTTAGACTTTGTGATATTTCCGGTTATAATAAGTCTAAAGGAAGGTCTGATGGGAAGGAAGGCCCATCACCTCACTCCCCTGTTTGGATACTCTTCCAGGCTTGCAGAAAGGAGTCCAAGCTGTTTAGAGAAGCATCAGGCACTCACTGTGGTGGAGCAGCTCTCTCCCTTCCCACCGCTCTCCCTTGTGCCACTGGGTCTCCCTGGCCTAACCGTTAAGGCCTTGAGCTTGGGCCACCTCCCTAGCTCCCTTGCAGTGGTGTGTAACTTCTCACTCCAGGGAATACCCTCTCTCTACTCTCTATCACTGTTTATGCAGGACTTCCTGTGCCTTAAGTCTCCTCTATTGCCCATCTTTCCATGAAGCCACCCCTCCAATCACAGTGCTTTTCACCCGTGCAGTAGCATTTACCATGCGCGCCCTCCCACCTCTGGTTTGTACGCACCAGACTCTCCAAGGCTGGGTTCCTAGTGGACTGGGACTATTGATTTCCATATCCTAGTAATGTTTATCACAGTCCTTGGGTGGGTTTCACCAAAACGCTTAGTAAATTAGATTAAGTCTTGAACAGGAAGAATTTCAGAGCTAGAACTATTCCAACTGAGTAGCCTGCCCAAATCCTTAGTAGGAAAACTAACCATATTCAGCTCCAAATTAGATGTCTACAGACAACTCCCAGCCAACTCCTCAAGCTCTATTCTTTCTCAGCTAACTCAGTCTAATAATGAGGAAATGTGTTCAGATACATTTATTAGACTTTTAAGGTTTGGGACTTTTAAGTAATAGAACTAGACATGGAACAACAGACTGGTTCCAAATAGGAAAAGGAGTACGTCAAGGCTGTATATCGTCACCCTGCTTATTTAACTTCTATGCAGAGTACATCATGAGAAACGCTGGGCTGGAAGAATCACAAGCTGGAATCAAGACTGCCGGGAGAAACATCAAGAACCTCAGATATGCAGACGACACCACCCTTATGGCAGAAAGTGAAGAGGAACTAAAAAGCCTCTCGATGAAAGTGAAGGAGGAGAGCGAAAAAGTTGGCTTAAAGCTCAACATTCAGAAAACGAAGATCATGGCATCTGGTCCCATCACTTCATGGGAAATAGATGGGGAAACAGTGGAAACAGTGTCAGACTTTATTTTGGGGGGCTCCAAAATCACTGCAGATGGTGACTGCAGCCATGAAATTAAAAGATGCTTACTCCTTGGAAGAAAAGTTATGGCCAACCTAGATAGTATATTCAAAAGCAGAGACATTACTTTGCCTACAAAGGTCCGTCTAGTCAAGGCTATGGTTTTTCCAGTAGTCATGTATGGATGTGAGAGTTGGGACTATAAAGAAAGCTGAGCACTGAAGGATTGATGCTTTTGAACAGTGGTGTTGGAGAAGACTCTTGAGAGTCCCTTGGACTGTAAGGAGATCCAACCAGTCCATCCTAAAGGAAATCAGTCCTGAATATTCATTGGAAGGGC
This sequence comes from Oreotragus oreotragus, assembly GCA_006410675.1. NCBI lineage: Eukaryota > Metazoa > Chordata > Mammalia > Artiodactyla > Bovidae > Oreotragus > Oreotragus oreotragus. The sequence goes on from SJYX01014457.1 coordinate 303,054, forward strand.
TGATGTTGAAGCTGAAATGCCAATACGATGGCCACCTGATGTGAAGAACTGATGCAAAAGTAGTTAGCCTCCAATTAAAATAAATAAATTTTAACAGAAAAAGAAAAGACTGTGATGCTGGGAACGATTGAAGGCTGGAGGAGAAGGGGACCACAGAGGATGAGATGGTTGGATGGCATCACCAACTCAATGCACATGAGTTTGAGTAAACTCTGGGAGTTGATGATGGACAGGGAGGCCTGGCGTGCTGCAGTCCATGGGGTGGCAAAGAGTCAGACATGACTGAGCGACTGAACTGAACTGACTGAAGGTTTGGGATAAGAGGAAGGATAAAAATGCAAAATATGAAGTTGATTTTCATAAAGTAGAAAAACATTATAGTTCATTCCAACATTTTAAATAAGACTCTGTTATTTCTGAGAAACCAGCAGGCCATTATAAAAGAGGGTGTATTTTGGAATCAGAATCAATTCACCTGAGACTCATTTCCCCGCTTTGTAAATGTGGGAAACAACTCTACTTTCCACAAATACTTAGGATAAAAATTAAGTCAGATGGTAACGTAAAGCTCCCACAACACTGCCTGGAGCATTTGTAGATGCTCAGAGAATGTTATTTCCCATTCTTCTCCTCACATCTGAGTTGGTGAAAAGTGCTTCATATGATCATTCATACTGGGTTACACAGCAAGTTCAGTCACAGCCTTCCTTGCCTCCAAGATCTTAACATTCCAAATCAACAACCTGTAAAAGTAACTACCTGCTTTTCCATAACTCTGAACATGTGTATGTGGTGTTCCCTCAGTTGAGAATGTCTTCTCTTTTAAACTTATCAAACTTTTCTTCATTCTTCAACATTCAGATTCTAATATGGCCTTTGTAAAGTCTCTCCCCTCCCTGGCAGGTTCAGTATATGACATTCCCCAGGAGCAATCTGCTCACACTTGTTTATTACAGGACTTACTACTTTAGACTCATCTGTCCCTCTTTTTCTCACTAGGCCACAAGCTCAAGAGTAACACCTACGTGTAGTTGTTTTTATCCCCTCAATATTGTCTGGTACAGAAGGAGGATTTGATGTGTGGAATGATCACAGACCATAATATCCATTTATAATGAGCACAGCCATGAACACAGCCACACGCGCTGCAGAATGAACTGCTTCTCTATGGGGAACTGCAAGTTAAAGAGGCGGGAGGTGCCCATATCACCTTCAATCAGGCAATTAAGATTGTAAGGAATGTATGGAAAAAAGGAAGGAAATATGTACTAGTCACTGTGAAAAGAAAAAAGATAAGAGGTCATTTCAGGCATATGGACTAACATAGCTAATGGCTTCACTTAAATAAAGAGGCAAAACAGAAAAAGGAAGATAAGAAGATTACAATTAGGTAACTTAACAGTAACCCTAAATATGAACATAAGCTTGGTCCCTACGAGTCGGGTGCGAAGTAGTTACTGATTTTCACTGGTCAAATAGGGAAGTTAACCTTGACCCCCAACTGGAACAGAAACCATAAAGGCCAGTCAGTGACTAATATTATTGAATACAGTCTGGTGATAAGAGAGGCAAGAGTAAACTTCATCATGAATAAGTAAGCTTGATAAATACTGTGTGTGCGTGTGTGTGTGTGTGTGTGTGCGCGCGCACGCGCATGCATGCACACACGTTAAAGGGGGATGGGTGTCAAGTTAATTTTTATTTTCCCTGAGAAGAGGAAGAATATTAAAACCACTGCCAAAAAAAAAAAAGAAAGAAAAAAACACTGGCATAAAGTATTTCAGGTTTCAGATGGGTCTCAGATAAATGAATCCACAACTATATACTGGTTTTAGAAGCACTGCACCACAGTTAGGAGATGTATTTCAGCAAACAGTGACATAGTATTGAACTGAGATGTCAGAGAAGCTAGAAAGGCTTGGCCTCAACTGTGTTCAGGTAGCCCCGGAAGAGGCATAGGATTGCCTGCAACTGGACGTGGAGAAGAGCACACAGAGTGAGTAGTGCTTGAGGCGAGAGGCAAGGAAAGTTGTTACTTCTGGCAGTCAGCCAATCCGGAGCAGAAGCTGCCAGGGAAGACTGGACTGTGGGATCTCCAATCTATATGGACGACGATCTCAAAATGATCAGGGTCCGAAGCTGTTGAGGCAGCCTTTTAAACTCATTAGGATATTTTTTGGTTTTTTAATATAAATTTATTTAAAAATGAACATTTTTCTTAGAGGTCAGAAATGAGAGAAGTGATAAGAGGCATTGCTTACAACTACAAAGTTATCAACAGTACAGCCCAGCAGATAATCCAATAATGAAAAAGAAAGAAATGAAAATAAAATTGGGGAGAGTCAATGAAATAAATGATGCTTCCTTGAAGAAATCTTCCTCGAAGATCTGGCCCTGTCTCAGTACAGAGGAAAGGACAGAATGGAGAGACATTTTGCGCAGGAGAATTCTTTGTCATGGGGGGCTATCTCGCACATCACAGAATGTTCAGCAGCATCCCTGACATCTATTTACTACATACCAGTAGCATCTTCACCTATTTAACAATCAAAAATGTCTGCACACTGGACAATCAAAAATTACCAAGTGTCCTCTGGGAGGTCAAAGTGCACCCCACTGAGAACCACTGCTGTAGAGAAAATGGACCTACTTTCGGGGACAGAGGAATGCTACATCCTTCCTTAAATACTGTCCAAAGCACAAAGTTCTTTGGGTTAGATGAGGTCAAAAACCAAAGAAGGCCATCAGCAACCACGACCATATTTGGAGGAAGCATGAAATTGTAAGAACAGATAGGAGAGGTATTTGAAAAACAGAAAATTTTTAAACACTCAGTCTGCTTAGTTAACTGCCATCCCAGTTATATTTATATCATGATGTGAGCTTAAGACAGCCTTTACCTCCTAGTTGGTACAACAGCTCTATGAAGAGAACGGTACATAGTTCTATGGTACATATTGGTGGTACATAGTTCTATGAAAAATAATAATCAAGAAATTTCAGCTCATTAAGGTAAGTGATCAGAAGGGTGAAATAGCCCATTTCCAGGCATATACTGTTGTATTCGTGATCTATTTTACTCATTACCTTTGGTCTAAAGGTTCCCTTTTCCTTTGGGGAGGGATGATGGTTACGGTTGAGGAACCAAACCTCAAATCACATTATGCACTTCCCTATCACTTGGCACCTAAGCCCATAGTTTAGGGCTCCATTACTCGTCAACACATCAATGCAATAATAGCTTGTCACAACACTTTCAGCAGCCTAATTAAAAAAGACAGCACTTGGCTGAATATGTCACACTTTTTTAGCAGCCAATCTTTAGGCAAAGCAGGAAGGAGAAGGAAGCAGCAGGAGAAGGTAGGTGGTTCTTGGCACTCCCCTCAACAAGAAACAATGCATATTGTATACTTGTATAACAGAAGATAGCATTAGCTTTTCCAAAGCAGTTTTACTTCACATAAAATTTCCCAAACAAACAGACGGAGAGTGGGGAGGGGAGGAGAGATAGAAACTACCAGATGAAGCAGGCAGGATGGCTTCCAAAGTAACTGGTTCGAAAGCTACACTATTCCTGGCTAGCAGAAGACAAAAGAGTGAGAGAATCATATGCAACATGCAGCAGTAAAAAATCCAGGAGGCCTCGCGTTGTGGTGGCGGTGGTTTAATCGCTAAGTTGTGTCCGACTCTTGGGACCCCGTGAACTGCAGCCCTCCAGGCTCCTCTGTCCATGGGATTCTCCAGGCAAGAGTACTGGGGTGGGGTACCATTTCCTTCTCCAGGCCTTATGTTGACCATGACATTATTTGACAGAGACCAGCCTGGTTCTTTGTGCTTTTGTTGTTGTTGTTGTTGTTGTTGTTTTAATATAAATTTATTTATTTTAATTGGAGGTTAATTACTTTACAATATTCTATTCGTTGTGCCATACATCTGCTTTTTTTAAAAAAAGTATCTTCATGCCTCCTTAAAATCCACAGCCTTATCACTTTCATCCTCATGGTTCTCTTCTAGTAAGTCTGACCCACTACTGACCCACTACTTCATGGCAGTGAATCAAAGAACCTTAACTTTTGACTATCAGTGACAATAAAATGAATGGTCCCTGAACTCTCCTTTCTAAATCAGACATAAGCATAGTACAAATCTGGGCTTCCCTGGTAGCTCAGCTGGTAAAGAATTTACCTGCAGTGTAGGAGACCCTGGTTCGATTCCTGGGTCGGGAAGATTCCCTGGAGAAGGGATAGGCTACCCTTCCAGTATTCTTGGGCTTCCCTGGTGGCTCAGATGGTAAAGAATCTGCCTGCAATGCGGGAGACCTGGGTTCCATCACTGGGTTGGGAAGATCCCCTGGAGGAGGGCATGGCAACCCACTCTAGTATTCTGGACAGAGGAGCCTGGTGGGCCAGAGGCCATGGGGCCACAAAGAGTCGGACATGACTAAGCAACTAAGCACACACACATAGTACAAATCTAGAGCCAGTCCAACCATCACCAGTGCAGAGAACCACTCAGTCTTCAGATCTATAGAGCTACTCTGAAGTTTACGGTCTTACGTAGTATAGGCCAAATCTTGGTTAAAACCATGGATTTTTATAATCACACTGGTCTTGAATTCCAAATTCACCATTGCATAAATTCAGGCAAGTTACTGATCGACTTTGAACCTTTCCTCCACACCTACAAAATAACATTGTGAGGATCAAATGAGTTACTATTGCTGGAGACGGGGATCTCTGCCACCCGTCCCCAAGCACCCCTGCACATTGTTGCTGGGTTTGCCAAGACTGAAACGCTGGACAACACTTCAGCGAAGCCATCTCCTAAGGCTGTGTTTGTAGCAAGTGACTGTAATGACGAGGTAATAGTATCACTGCTCCCCAGACAAAGAGCAAGCTTGCTTCTGCTTACCATAAAAGTGGGAAGTTGGCCAAGCTCAGTGTTTCCCTCCTGTAGTGCCACTGACTGTCTGGGTAGGCATCCATCCTGGGCTACCTTGCGTGACTTAGGACCACAGTGGACCAGCCATGTCATGCTGCCATTCCAGCTACTGCTTTTGTAATGAATAAGCAACCATCTTTTGCCACTGATTCAGGAGTCTTGAGTCTTCCGTAATCATCTAGGAAGCAGTAACAGGATAAAACTCCAAACTCTGCAGTGTACTTGACAAATACACGCAAGACACTTAGGGTAGCAAGTGGCACATATGATCTCGTTGGTTATTGCAAATCCACTCTGGAAAGGCTCGAGTACTACACTCGGTCGGTGAGCCAAGGCTACCACCCAAGGAGTATGACAACCCAGAGCAGAGCCAGCAGGGTTCTGCACACAACGCACGGTTAAACCAATGCTGACGTTACCTTCACTCAACTAGACTAATCAGACTCCAGAAACAGGACAGTAAAACTAACCTATATTTTTTCCCGTTAGCGTTCAGCCTGAAACAGTCATCTTTCAAGACTGTCAATTTTTCTTCTAACTAGAACCCAGATGTCATGTATTTATGTTAGGTCAGATTCATTACAGCTCTCAATAACTTTTGACTCCCAGAATGTCAGAGCTGAATGGAACCTTGGAGACTGTTTATTTCAACTTCCTTATTTGACAGAATAAGCTGACACCAAAGGGAAACTAGATAAATGGCTTTCCCAGCATTACAGTTTAAGAAGTAGTTAGCTTACTCTCTATACAACTTCTTTGAATTGCCAGAAACTAACTCCTTAAAAAAAGTACAACTTAACAGGACCAGTTAGATATCTTATTAACAGCTTATTTCAACTCTGTATAACATGTAAAATTCTCTTGTCATTCAGTCACTAAGTTGTGTCGTATTCTTTGCAAACCTATGGACTATAGCATGCCAGGCTCCTTGGGGTTCTCCAGGCAAGATTACTGGAGTGGGTTGCCATTTCCTTCTTCAAAAGAATCTATATGCTAAGTACTAGAACTAGGTGAGACACAGTCTCTGCAGAAGAAGTTTAAGTCTAGCAGCATAATATTTAAACAGTTATAAACTACAGGGACAGGGAGGCCTGGCATGCTGCAGTCCAGGAGTCATGAAGAGTCGAACACAACTGGGCATCTGAACAACAACAAAACTACATTAAGTGACAAGGAAGCAAGAAAGTGCTACATGTAATACTGAAAAGACTGGGTTTTTTCCCCCTATAGGCAGTGGATAGCCAGCTAAGATTTTTTCAAGCAGTAGTTATATAAATGTTGGATATGCAAGAGATAAAATGGAGCAAGCCCAGTAATGAAGTTTTTCTGACATGCCAGGGAAGAGATGAGGACATTAAATAAGACAATGGCAGTGGAACTGTTGGAATGGCATTTGAGAAATACAAGTGGTATGACTTGGTGAAAACCTTGTATCTCTCCCACAAGAAAGCTATAGTGCTAGGGACTAAAATGGAAAATGGTGATTAAACCCCAAGATCAGCCTCTGCTCCCCTTAATTCCACTCACATCTAAACCTTTCTTCTTAACCCAGGCTCAAAGCCAATCCACATTCCAGGAGCAGGTCTTGAGTGTAGCTGCTTTGCCACTGGGTAAGGTTTTCTGATCTGGAGTCCCTCAGACAGGACTGCCTCCTCTCCTGTTGCCTCTTTTTCATTCTTTTTTTCTGCTGCCTCACTCTTCTTGGCCTCTGGCTCAGTCCTGGGCTCTAAGATTCTATAAAATAAGATGTACCTTGAAAACATGAAGGGGTGATACTAAGAACAAAATGTGGCTTCTACTAGTTTAGGGCAACATGGTCGGTGACAGGTATAGATAGGAAATGCTTTTAAATAAATCTATCACACTCAGTAATTGATTTCATATCCAATGGCAACCTTTCTGCACGTTACCTCTGTAGCCAGGTAGTAGCACACACCATTAATAATTGTCACTGCTGCTGCTGCTACTAAGTCGCTTCATTTGTGTCCGACTCTGTGCGACCCCATAGACAGCAGCCCACTAGGCTCCTCTGTCTCTGGGATTCTCCAGGCAAGAACACTGGAGGGGGTTGCCATTTCCTTCTCCAATGCATGAAAGTGAAAAGTGAAAGTGAAGTTGCTCAGTCGTGTCCGACTCTTAGTGTCCCCATGGACTGCAGCCCACCAGGCTCCTCCGCCCATGGGATTTTCCTGGCAAGAGTACTGGAGTGGGGTGCCAGTGCCTTCTCCGAATAATATTCACAGAAACCAGTAAAAATGATAGTGATGAACTTCAGGGATGGAAACAAGCAAATGATAACAGATTACTTAAAGGGAGGGGGCTGAAAGCACAGGTTTGTAATAGAACATTTTGATCCACAATTAGCTACAACAGCGCTGGTAGGAAGAGCGTGGAAAACTGGGTCCAGAGCCCTACACAATTCCTAATTTAAAGTATAACTAATGCCTCAGTTCCATTTTTCACAGAGATATGGCCACTTAAATTTTAGTATTTGGTTTCAGACCTACTCAGCTTATATAAAAATGGAGCATTTGGATCTCTCAGAAATTCACAAGACCATCTGAAAACGGTTTGATGAAGGAAGCACAAGATACACGGAGCAAGCTTGATAATTTAGACATTAGGAAACACGAGTTAGCCCTGCTTCAGTAAAACAAATATATGAAAAGCCAAACCACCAGCATGGATAAAATCCAGGCCATTTTTATTTTTCTGCATTGTAAAATTATTCTTCCCTTTAATAGCTTGTTTAAAGACTATTAGCTACTCAACCAAAGGGGAGGGAAAATGTAAGCTAATGCACTGCCAATGAAAAACAAGCTGTGAGGTCAGCCCAAAAAAAGATTATTTCTACTCACAAATGTTTTATGTACACCCTGACTCTTCTGGAACACATTGATTTTGTAATGGGAGGTATTAGACCGCTGAGCATATTATTAGATGAAATGCTTCTGACATATTTATTTTAACCCATTTTAACTTTCTTTAAGTTACTGCCTTATATCATGGGCAATGTAAGTGAAAGTGAATTGGACTTATGACATAAACTTCAGAAAAAAATGCAGTCTTACTCATATGATCTGTAACCACATGAAGCACTCCTGAGACACAAGAATGTCAAGAAAATGACTGGGAGGAGGGCAGAAAGGGAGGAGGAGCCTGAGGTCAGAGGAAGTAATCAACATACTGAACCTGTAGCCTAGATCTTCAGGGACACAATCCTCTACATTTGAGGGCTGCAATCATATATAAGTAGGTTTCCAAAAACATTGCACATACATGGACACCTTATATTGTCTATTTCAGAATCAATGGCAAATGGAAAAATACCTATTCTACATGAGACATTAAACTAAGTTCAGTGCCTTGCTGAATTTCCTATTTGGTGTGAGAAGAAAATCCACCTGGTCTTAACTGCAGTAGCTAACCTGCATGGCACCTCTGTGTGAACTAGAAATAGTAGTCCCCGGAAGTCACAGTCCTGAGACTTGGCAAATGATTTGGTAAGTGTTTTGACCTCTGTGGTCTCACACACGTGAGCAGGGCTCAACCATACACAGCAACCCTGGTGTTGATTACACATGTAAGTTCAAAATGTCAGTGTGCAGTCTATACCAGGGCCTTGCATTCTCCACAGAGAATCTTCCTAAGCATCTTCAGCCAAAATAATATGCTATTAAGGCTTTGAGATTTTATCAGTGATGGATTTCAAAGCACACAACACACCACCTCCAGGGTTGTCTTTTCCTCAAGCAAAATAAAAGAAGAAAACCTGCCACCTGTTCAGCCCAATTATCAATCATCATCTATTTTGAGGAAAATCAACCCAGCTGATTGGGTCAGCCTAGACAATGCAGGCTGGAGACTGGTTAGCAGTCTAAACCTACTTGAGTCTGCAAAGCTTGAGAAATTATATGCCTATCACTGCCGAGCACAATAACAGCACGAAATTGCTGTCTGGAACGTAGTGGTTACACAACTTCGTTAGTAAATCTGTGTGGAGTCTAGGCCTTCTGCCCAAGCTGATTTCTCATACTTACCCACTCCACCCATCCCCAGCTCCTCATTAGTGTAGCCTGGCTTTCAATTTTAACCCTACACATGTCTAAATAAGGAAACTCAATAGTTCAGAGTTCTTTGCAAAGCTTTGCTCACCCAATTATCCACAGGCAGCAACCTAGAGTGTTTTTAAAAGGCTAAAAAACAAAGACAGACACAAAGTACCAAATTGGTCTTTGTATGGAAATTGAAACTAGAGCTAGTAACATGAACTTAGTCATATAGGGCACCTATCAGAGAGTTCTATGAACCCTTGATTGACAAAACAATAGGCCGATCCTTTGCCCAACTATCTAGGATATTCCCCTGGGAGGGAATTCTTGCACATAACCCCACTCCAAAAACTGCAAAATGAAGAACATGTGATTACCCAATTCGTGAGTGGAGCCAAAAGTCTTAATTCGGTCTGTTTTCTCAGCACATAGTAGCTGTTCTAAGGAGCCTCTCCACACTTGTATGTATAGTCAACCTTTCCAGGTATTTCTACAGAATTAAAGACAGAAGTGAACTTAACTGGAGCTGATACATATCATAGATATGATACTTTATGTGGAGCAACTTTGAAAGGCATTTTGCCATTAATTTAAAGCTGCATTTATATAAAGAGCTCAATGAGATGTACATTAATTAGGCACACATTCAGTTCAGTTCAGTTCAGTCACTCAGTCGGGGCCGAGTCTTCACGACCCCATGAATCGCAGCACACCAGGCTGTCCATCACCATCTCCCGGAGTTCACTCAGACTCATGTCCCTCGAGTCCGTGATGCCATCCAGCCATCTCATCCTCTGTCGTCCCCTTCTCCTCCTGCCCCTAATCCCTCCCAGCATCAGAGTCTTTTCCAATGAGTCAACTCTTCACATGAGGTGGCCAAAGTACTGGAGTTTTAGCTTCAGCATCAGTCCTTCCAAAGAAATCCCAGGGCTGATCTCCTTCAGAATGGACTGGTTGGATCTCCCTGCAGTCCAAGGGACTCTCAGGAGTCTTCTCCAACACCACAGTTCAAAAGCATCAATTATTTTTTGAGGTAACTGGGGATATTGGATTATGAGTTGAGTGTCAGAAGATACTGAGATGATCCCAATGAATATGTTAATTTTGAAAGATGTGACAGGGGCATGCTGCTGCTGCTGCTGCTGTTAAGTCACTTCAGTCATGTCCGACTCTGTGTGACCCCATAGACGGCAGCCCACCAGGCTCCCCCATCCCTGGGATTCTCCAGGCAAGAACACTGGAGTGGGTTGCCATTTCCTTCTCCAATGCATGCAAGAGAAAAGTGAAAGTGAAGTCGCTCAGTCTGTCCGACTGTTAGCGACCCCATGGACTGCAGCCCACCAGGCTACTCCGTCCATTGGATTTTCCAGGCAAGAGTACTGGGGTGGGGTGCCATTGCCTTCCCCGGTGACAGGGTCATAGTGGTTACTTTTTTTTTTAGTCAGTCATTTTTAGAGATGCACACTGAACCACACAGGAGTAAAATGACACAATATCTGGGATCTGCATTAAAGTACTTCAGCAAGGAAATAAATAAAGGATGGATGAAGCAAATGTTGAGAATCAAAACTACTATATGTAGTTAATGGATATAATACCCCATGGTGGCTCATTATACTATCCTCTCTAATTCCTAGTAGGTTGACATTTCTCATACCTTTTCTTAATAAAGCCTTATTAACTAGCCCGTATAACAAATAAAGTGAAAACTCTATTTTAGTTCTTTTACTTTTTGCTGGGGAAAGACCAGCAAAATAAAGGTAGATAGAAATTCCTCATAATTTTGAGCAGATCTTTACCAAAGCATGTGGACATCTATCACAGAAGAACAAATAGATTTTTAAAGGATCGTACCCAACATCTTTTCTCCCCTTGATGAGCACCAGAATTGCTAGGTGACTGAATCAATAGCCTTTGAGAAATCACTCATTCCTAATGAAGTTATGGATTCCTACCTAGGCCTGCCTGAATAGTCACCTGAGGAACTTCTCACTTGCACTTGGCACCACAACAGAGCCCTGAGAGAAAGAGAGACTGGAGGCCAACTTGCATTTCTGTATCTGGTAAGCAATGTAGCTGACTCTTGCTAAAGCAATACAGAAAGACCTTCCTTAAACCAAAGCCTGTGTAAATGGTGATTAGTAAGATTTTGCTTTCTACATTCTTTCCTGAGAAAGGCACCCATACCCTTTTTCCCAGGCCACTTCACAGAAAGCAAGCAAGGATTAGGAATCAGTTGAATGTCTGTTCAGGCCACAGCCCAAGTAAATAATTTAAACTAAAACCAATTCAGCTTCATCAGGTAAGTTTTACATTAGGACAAATTGATTTATTTCTATTTGTATTACTTACATTGATAATAAATGGTTATGTGTAACTGCATCTCAACTTTCCTTTACATGCATCATTTTTTGAGCTGTCTTCCACTTGAGTGTTTTTTATAAGATGTCTACCTGGATCACAAGTATATAACTGTATTTCACATCACCTGGCCATCATGTTAATTTCTTCAGTCATGAGACAAAAGTAAGTATGAAACAACCAAAATCTGATGGAAGGAACTGGTCTCTTCTGCGTGGCAGACTGAAATATAGGACCAAGAGAAAGTTGGTTCTTCAATAATCATCCCTATGGTGCTACTAATACCCAGTGATACTTAGTCAAATGTGCTATTTCATGTAAATTAGCATATATTATGTATGCACTATTTTCAGAGCATCCTGTTATTTACAGTGCTGAGATCAGGTTGGAAAAGTATTTGATTTTACTTCAATGACATGCTGCTACTGCCAGAGATCTTGGCATTCAGAATGAAATCTAGGTGGATTAAAATGATAATTGTTCCAAAAAGGAATTTTAAAAAAAGATATTTCATCATTTGTCACTTTCACAGTTCCTGAAGCACGGTGACTCAGTGCTATATCTAACATTGACAATAGAACTGAGAGCTTTAAACTTATCTCTAGGTCAGACTCCTTAACACATCAGTTTTCTTATTTGTAAACAGCAGTAAGCTGCCTGACAAGACAAATGTCATAGATATCTAGTGAAACTTTTTTAACAGAAGTTTTAAATTTCTCAAACTGATACATGGAAAAACAAGGATAGCCTGATTACTTTCTTTTTTTAATGACAGTGGAAAAAAATTAAACTCACACCTTACATTAAACAAAACAAATTATTTGCAGAAGGACAGAATGTATAATCTTTCAAATGGACAAATTGGAGAGAGAATAAGGAATCAACCAAAAAATAACCTTATTATAGTACTTTGTACAATCATGTTAGAACTATCAAACTGCAAGAAAGCCATTAAACTATCCAATCAAAATGCATTTGATTCGGGTAATAAGGAGTTAACAATACTGCTGTATATTTGCACAGCAATATAAAATTTCCTATATGCTTTCTCATTCATTATTGTGTTTTATCTAAATCACCTTGTGAAGGAAATCAGGTAAGCATTATCTCTGTCAGACATTAATCAAGGGCTCAAACCCTCTGCTATTAAATGGCTCATCAGAGATTACAAGCAACTAAAATAATAAATACTGGAACCCAGGTCCTTTGGTCCTCTATTCACTATTCTTTTGCTAATAATCCAATATGTCATACTATTATCAATAAAATGTTACTTGGGTCATGAATAGGTTTTTTTTTAATATTTATGGGAGTATAGTTGATTTACAATGTGCTAGTTTGTACAGCAAAGTGAATCAGTTATACATATACATATATCCACTTTTTCAGATTATTTTCCCATATAGATCACTACAGTGTAATTGATGATATACATGTCAATTCCAATCTCCCAATTTATCCCTCCATTCCCTTACCCCCTGGATAACCATAAGTTTGTTTTCTATATCTGTGACTATTTCTGTTTTGTAAATAAGTTCATTTGTATCATTTTTTGTTGTTGTTGAATACTGATTCCCCACGTGGAAGTTCAGGCTTTGACATCACAAGAACCCAGTCAAACAAATAAGAAATCAAGCTAGAAGTTTCTCAACTTTCAAAATTACAGAAAGGACACAAACATGTACAAATAGGTTCGTTTGATGGACTATATATTCTAAGAGGAAAAAAACAGCACATTTCTTTTTCAAAAAGTCTCTCTTCAACAATTCATACTCTCAAAATGTCTGGCCTATAGGGAAAGAATTCCCAGCTAATAATAATGTGTTGAGTGCTTCTGCACCCCAGCACTGGTCTGCAAGATTTAAGAACAGGCATAAAGCAGGACCCTTGCCCAGAAGCATTTATAAAATCTATTGGACAAACGAGATCAGCACATAAAATTCAGACTCACAACAGTTAGGAGTTCGGAATAAGGAAGGGCTTTCAGAAAGCTGATGGTTTAATGGAAGAATGAGAGCATTATGAGACACCACCTGGACAGGTTAGATGTATAAAGAAAAACACGGCAGGCATTTCCGATCTGGTGAAGATGTTCAGGGTGTGTAGAAGGAAGGAGAGGTGATGGAGCAACAGGAGGAAACAGAGATGCAGAGAAATATGATGAGTAAATGGATGAATGGAGGCACTGCAGTTGGAATTCAGGTCTCCAACCCTAAACAATGAACTCTTATACCATTCCGCTCCTCCTAACTGGTCTTCCTGCCTCCATTCTGGCACCCCTGTCCAAGACAGTCTCCACTATATTAAGTTTCTTTCTGACACACAATTCTGAACAGCTCGGTCTCCTCAAATCTCTTCAGTGACTTACTATGGCTTTCAGAAAGAAGTGGAAACTGGAACATGGCATACAAATATCCATCAAGACCTGGACTCAATCTCTTTTCTGACAGGTCCACCATATGTAACTTTTGTTTCAGCCACTAACATCAATCCACAGCTCCTTTACTGGGCATGCTACCACATCTCTCTACCTTTGTATACATTGTTCCCTTAAATGCCTTTCCATCCCCTTCATCAATTAATGCCTCATTCTTCAAGCCTTGGTGCAAATACCACCTACCATGGTAAGCCTTTCCTTCCCACACTCAAGCATTCAATTTGAGTCAGACGCCTCTTCATGATGTTTCTATTATCACCCTCCTCTACATAGTCCCATTGTCCCTTATCACACAGCTCTGTAGTTGTTAGTTAACTTCCCTGTCCCCCTCACTAGACAATGGCATCTTTGTATCACCAACCTTCAGGGTAATGCCTAGCACATAGTAAGTGCTCAGTAAGTCTTTGTGGCATACAGGAACCCACTATGCTCACCTTTATCAATTAAAATCAAAACATGTTTAAACCAATGAAAAACAAATAACCAAATACTCAGAAAGTTATATAAGAACCAGAATATTAACTTCTGTTACTTCAAGTTACTAACGCAACTATATTATCTAAACAACCAAAGGCTTTAGGAATTATACAGAAATACAAAGTCAAAATGCAAAAATGTCAAAGAATGCTATGCCACTCTACCCCGTGGCAGGTATGTGAGGGGTGCTGGTTCTACTTAACACTGCGCTTAGTCACATCTGACTCTTTGTGACCCTTTGATTATAGCCCTCCAGTTCCTCTGTTCATGGGATTTTCCAGGCAAGAATACTGGAATGGGTTAACATTTCCTTCTCCAGGGGGTCTTCCTGACCTATGGATCGAACCCAGGTCTCCTGCATCTCCAGCACTGGCAGGCAGATTCTTTACCCGCTGAGCCATCAGGGAAGTCTGCCTCTTACACTAGCCTCTCTTAATGGTTAAATCACTGCCTGAAATATGTGCGATTCAGGATGTCTCCTTCATGACACTTCCAGAGTGTTCTGAACTATTTGAGTTGACAAAATACATTCCATGGTTAACATCAAATTACTAATTAATTAAGATTCATGTTGTTTGATGACATGATACAATCTGGGCCTAACCAGACGATTTACATAAAATACAAAGCTCTACTACTAAGGCATTATTCAAATTGTGATGAGTCCAAAACAAGGTTGCCTTCATTAAAAAGAACCAAACTAAAAGGGTAATTATGAAGTAAGCTTTATTAAACTGATTTAACTAATCTCATGCAGAAGTCATTAAAAGTCCTGAACTGTTGCTCTGAAAACTTCTCACTAATATCCATCCAAAGGTTAAAGGATATAAATAAAAGTCATTCCCCTCTATAGAAAACGTGCCTTCCTTCTCCAGTTTCCCAGAACAATGAGAAACTACATGAAAACAACTGAATCACAGCCCTTCTACTGTGTGAATCCACTATACCATAGCTATGGTGTTAAACTTTCTACACGGTAGAAACTTTCATTTTAGCTAGTACTATATAGATGTTTTAATTAACTCTTTACTAACAGATGAACTATCTTCAGTATCAACCACTGATGCAGTCAGTGTTATTTCCCTTCTCCCTTGTCAATGACCTCCTCCTCTTCCCAGTTTCTTCAAGTGGAATCAACTCGTAATTTCCTTTACTCTCTGGTAACCCAACAGTCGGGGAAGGCAATGGCACCCCACCCCAGTACTCTTGCCTGGAAAATCCAGTGGATGGAGTAGCCTGGTGGGCTGCAGTCCATGGGGTCGCTAACAGTCGGACAGACTGAGCGACTTCACTTTCACTTTTCTCTTTCATGCATTGGAGAAGGAAATGACAACCCACTCCAGTATTCTTGCCTGGAGAATCCCAGGGATGGGGGAGCCTGGTGGGTTGCCGTCTATGGGGTCACACAGAGTCGGACACGACTGAAGTCACTTAGCAGCAGCAGCAGCAACCCAACAGTTTCATTCTTCTATAGGAGACACATGCCTTTAAGGAACTGATGAAAACTAGGGGGCCCAGAAAAATAAATGTATCTACATACACTCAAATTTTTTCATATGATTTCAGTTTAAGAACCCTTATCCCCCATAATCACCTACACAAATAATTTCTATTATAATATGGTGCTCTCTTACAACCTCCGACAACACCTTACACACACACACACACACACACACACACACACACACACACGAACACAATTAAGGACTACTACAGTGATTAACAACATAATACTCAACATAATAAAATTTAGTCTAGGTAAGGCTTTACCAACAATATTTCAAGAATCCCAGATGAACTCCTCTCTTAGGCCTTAGAACATGTTGAGCACCTCAATAAGACAACTCAAAATAAGGAGTAAGGCATTTATTTTAAAAGTTTACCAAGTCTTATTATTTGGTCAACTTTCCTGCCTTAAAATGAACTGAAATGTCATCCTAAATATGTGTTTATGAAGTCTGACATATCTGCTTGTAAAATCATGTAAGGCTCAAAAGTTATTTTGAGTACAAAAGAAAGTTCCCATTGATATCAACAAACTCTTGGATTCAAATACTTGTTCTAATGTATTAATCTATGTTCAACACCAAATAGTGTTAGCTAGGAACTGAAAGTGATACCATCTCACAACTATCTAGTTACCTTATCAAAGCATAAAAGATGAAACAGGACAAATGACCAAAGGGAAGGGAAGCATAGAATCAAGGTGTTATTATTAACAGAGATAAGTGCTTTTTATTGAACTAGTATATCCCAAAAGTGGAAGGCTCTTGCTGGATGTACCAAACTTTGTGGAAACTATCAGTTCACTTTTATTTTTGTTTAAACTTTTAATCACTGTTTAAGCCAGTTCTGTATTGGGTCCAAAAAAAGAAAGAAAGAAGAAACAGGATCACTCTTTTACTGCAAAATGATAAATTTCAAAAATCACATCAGAATTTTTATACATTAAACTTGGCGATAGAAACAAAACTTTTCTAAGTTTTGTAATAGGCGCACCCATTAAACCTCTGTCAGGGCAGATAATTCACAAAGAGCTTGTGACTCAGTTTCTTCATTTGTAAATACTAGAGGGGAGAGTGTTAACAGGACACATCAAGTAACTGTCAGTTTGCCTCAAGTTAAGGTGGAACTGATGAGACCTTAGACTGGTTGTTTTATTACACCCTGCTAGGTCCCTTTCCACATAATAGAAGGCTGTAAATTTCCTGTAACCATAACACTTCGATCACTATTTTCCAATCTGGACAGTCCATAATTGAAAGGCAAACAGGGGGCAAGAGAGAAGCACAGCAGGTATCAGTACATACTAAATGGCCAGATGGCCTAAGAAAAGTCTTTAGTTACAAGGTCACTGCCTCCTTCCTTATAGCCCAGTTGCTGGTTAAAACTGAAAACTAAATGTACATGTGGCTTTTGCGCTCCAAACAAACAGAGAACTTTCGGACAGCAGGAGTAGCTGCTGAATGTGAGCTGGAAAGCCATGTCCCCTGTGCCACCCGAATGAGAAAGTTTGTTGATAAACATCTGCCTAATATTTGCCAGGGCTGACCAGAAAAGTCTTTAGCCAATACGCTGTATAAATTTGACCAGTTTTGAAGTTTCACTATTATTATACCGTTTTTCTATAAGCTGAAGGCAAAAAAGAAGGAAAAAAAAAAAAAAGGAGGAACCTTTTTAACTGATGAGTTGAAGAAACCCCAGTATTTCCCAATCTGATACAAGGCCCCATAGATTTCATTCCTCTGCACATGAAGTCAGTGGCAGGAAATGGACTGCCTGCTCTCGCTTGTTCAGGCACCCTCAGGACGGGAGGTTTGTGCAGTCGGTCTACTGCTTTTGAGCGTTCTTAATCTACTAAGTGGAAGTCCTGGACGACTGGCGATCACACACATACGACAGTTGGTGGTACCTCCTCCAGCCTCTAACTCCCACGCTCCCCCCACTCTTAAAGAAATGTTTCTTGGGCGAGCACATGGAGAGGCAAGCGGGGGGGAACACGTAGGCGCCTCTTCCTTAGATATCTGGTCAAGTAGAAAATACTGGGGGCCTAAATTGTGTGCTTTTTGTTGCGGTAGTGGTGGGATTTTTGTTTGGTTGGTTGATTGGTTGATTGGTTTGTTGG
>SJYX01014457.1:323100-354775 GCA_006410675.1 Oreotragus oreotragus
TCCCGGGTTGCACAGCGAGGTCGCGGTCACCCTTGGGAAGGGGCCCCGGGGGCCGCCGTGCTCAGCGGCAGGAGGACCCCGGGGCGCTCGCTGTCCCTAAGGCCGGCGGGGGCTGCGGGAGCACTCACCAGCTTAGGTTTGTTTTTCGTTTCCTCCTCGGTGGCGGCCCGGCTGCCCGCGCCGCGCTTGTTGCTGCGGCCCCCAGCGGGCTCCTCGCCGCCGCCTCCCGCGCCCGCCGCCGCCGCCCCGGGCTGCTCCATCGTTCTTCGGCCCTGTCACCTGTGCCCTGGAGCCCCACTTCTGCTTCACTGAGGAAGCCCCTCGGGGCGGGCTCGCTGCCCCGCGTGGATTCGGCAGCGCCTCTCCCTGGAAGGGAAAGTGGGGCTGCGGCTTCGCGTCCCCGGGGCTCTCGGCTCCCAGGCACCCCAGACTCGACAAGCCTTGCCACTACTCTGCGCCGGGGCAAGCCCTGCCCCCGAGCGGCTGTAATCACCGCGGTCGCCGCCGCCCTCGGGGCGGTGTTTCGGGTGGAGGGAAAGTAGGTGCCTGTCTCTTTAAGAGGGCCTCCGCACACGTGATTCATCAAAGTGCCCGCAGTCCGCCGCCCGGGCGCGGCAAGCTGCTTCCTACTCCCGCTGCCGGGCGGCCCGGCTACTGAGCATGCCCGGCGCGGCGACGGCTGCCGAACGAGAGGACTTGAAGCCGGGGTGAAGCACTGATTTCCCTTCCTAGGGGCCCAGCGTGAAATGGAAGGGAACTAGCCGAGAGAGAGGAGGCGTAGCCCATTTTAGAGACGGGGACACTGAGGCCTGGGAGGATTCACGTGTGAGTTTCACCTGAGTCTCCGCTTCCACTCGTGTAGGCCAGAGCGCCTTCCCCGGCTGGCCGAGGCCTTGCCGGGGGTGTGGTTGTGCTCCACTCCGTGGGAGGGGTTGATTGGCAAGACAGCTGGCACCCCGCAGGAGCACCGCCACGGGGAGCGCTGATTAATTGCTTAGACAGACTGTACGGGTCAAAGTGGAAGGAGTGGGTGTTTTCTGTTGCCATGATTGCGCTGAGACCAAAGAAACACGGTCGTTCCTTGATTCCCAGGCTGCGGGGTGAGAGAAGCAGCAGACGCCCACTGCTTAATGCAGAGGGGGTGTAAGGCTCTTTAGGCAAAGCACCTATGGAGAGCCAACAGTTGGACTGAGTGCTATTTTCAGTGTTCCGAACTACTTTAGAGTCGTGGGGAGCAAGTAAGAACTTGTGTGTCAAAGCTTTGTTAAAAATGTAAATCTCTAGACAAATGCTAGGTAACTGAGCAGCAGCAGCCACAGGGCACCGCGGGTATTCTTAGTTTTTCACCCTAGAGTTGTCGGGAAGAGGCCCACGCCTCTTTAAAAACAACGTTCACACTGAGAGCAATCGCGGGACCTGGCAGAACTTGAATGAACCACCTTATACAACCTAGAGAAGCTAGAAATGTAAATTTAGATCCCATGTGCCTCTAAACATGCCCATGTCCCTGTTATTCATATATCTTCAGGCTCTGATCTTTTTGCCCTACTCCCCTTCAACGTAAACTGCGGATTTTTTATGAACACATTTATTGAGAGTGTATTAGGGTACATTTGACCATGCTGTAGATGAGATGAGGCAAGTACATTGGAAAGTACAATAAAAACAATGTTACACATCTGAAAGCAGTCTTAATGCTGGCTTTGCCGTTGTCCTTAACTTGCTTTTTAATTATGCAGGTTGGTAAACTAACCAAGGACGGCAGAGAAGAGGGGATACATGCTCCCAGACAGGGTGGGCAAGGAGCCCTAAGGTGAATTTGTAGGAGTTCCTGTTTGACTTAAAATTTGACTGAATTTTAAGTGTATTCTGAACTTGACTCACTACACACACGTGCACACACACACATACTCACTCATGCATGATTTAAATGATTTAAATGTCCCTCTCCTGAAAAATGGCATAGAAATGGATGCTGCCGTAAGATGTGACCTGGTTATCCACTGCTTTCAGATAATTCCTGTTTGAGAGACATGGATATGAGCCATAGCTGAGGGTGCTCTGAGCTCAAATGTTGCTTCGTAATCTGCTCAGTAGATCTTCATTGAGCTTCTTAGAGCAGGGGTACCCAACCTCTGGGATCTAATGCCTGATGATCTGAGGTGGAGCTGAGGTAATAATAATAGAAATAAAGTGCACAATAAATGTCATGTGCTTGAATCATCCTGAAACATACACCACCTCCAACCTGGTCTGTGTATAAATTGTCTTGCACAAAACCAGCCTCTGGTGCCAAAAAGGCTGGGGACTGCTGCCTTCAAGTATATCAGGTGATATCCAGAGCACTGTGTGTTAGGAGTATGAAGCTCACAGTTTCTGCCCTTTAAAACTGCCTAGTCTGCTTGGAGAGACTGATCGTTAATGACTGTACTTCAACAGAAAGGAACAGGAAGACTGCGGAGCACACAAGAGTGCCAGAGGCTCTCGGACACCTTCCCAAAGAGGATGGTGTTTGAACTGAGTCTTAAGGGGCAGTTCAGTATTTGGTGACAGCCTGCTAAGTTTTGGATACCCTACTAGGCATTACAGTGGTGAACAAGATAGTGAACCATATGGATGTGGTTTGCTTTTATGGAACTTTCTGGCTATTGGGAACGATATTGAACACCAAAAAAAGTATCGAGCAGTTACAAGGTAAAAAAGAAGAGTGGAGAGCATCCCAGGCAAAGGAAATGGCCATACGAATACAGAGACTCTGTGGTTAAGAAATCGAAGGCAACGGCTTGGGGTTGCTCATGGTAAGGGAAGAAGCAGACCAGACAAGCAGCTTCCAGGTCATGAAGGGCCCGCTTAGAGGCCTCACTGGTCTGGTTTTAAAAGTGGTGATGCTTGGTTGCTCAGTCGTGTCCAACTCTTTGTGACCCCATGGACTGTAGCTCGCCAGGCTCCTCTGTCAATGGGATTTTCCAGGCAAGAAGACTGGAATGGGTTGCCATTTCCTCTTCCAGGGTAAAAGCGGTAAAGGCATTATAATACAAGTGACTTCTGTTTTTGGTGTGTGAATACTTGGAAATGGATCGACATTATTTTCAGAGTCGGGCTGGGTTGCGCCATTCTCAGGCCAGGTGAAGCTACATTTGAAACCAAAGAAGACGTGCGTGTAAAAGCTACAAAATCTGCACCACAAAAAATGAGAAAAATCTGTCCCTGAGGTGACTTAACTTTTGACCTTATTGTGATTATCTCAGCCCTGTCTTCATTCTAGATGTTTCTTTTAAACATTGTGCTCCAGTTCATGTGAACAGTCATTACAAATAAACAAACCCTCTTCTTTCAAACATCAGGGTCTCTCTGGAAAGCTAGCACACGTAAGGAGCCACTGGTCCCCTGCAAGGGTACTTTGTCCACTGATTATGAACCAGGAACTTCACCAAGTTCAGTCCTAGGACTGCTCCCACTGTATCTATGTCTCTTTATTTTTACCTTCCTGGGACACACAAAGAGGCTGGTGGGTGAAAATACATGTTTTCTCTGATGCTGCAGGAAGAAGGAGGCTGCTACCATCCGTTGGGACTTCAAAAGTGTGTGTTAGACCCCGTGACCTTGTAGTGTCTCCTTCTTATCACTTATGAATTTAGCACCCAGTTAACATTAAAAGCCAGCCCTTGGAGAAATGAAAGATAAAAGACTGCTAGGTTCTGTCTTTCTTCAAACTAATCTTAGAGTCATCCATTTCCCCCAGAGGTTTCTGATGATCCTTATTAGTATCAGTCTGGCTTTCTGTGTCTCCCTTCTGCTACGTGTTCTCATCTAAACGATCTGGACAATTAATAGAGAAATTAAACCTGACATAGATTAGACAAAAGTAAGAAATTGAAGGCAAAAGGAGAAGAGGGCGGCAAAGGATGAGATGGTTAGGCAGCGTCACCAACTCAAGAGACATGAGTGTGAGTGCACTCTGGGACATAGTGAAGGACGGGGAAGCTGGGCCTGCTGCAGTCTGTGAAGCTGCAAAGAGCCAGACATGACTTAGTGACTGAACAACAATAAAAAATCACTCCCTCCAAGGTCAGGAGAAAAACATTTATGAATTAAAGGTGGCCTGAGAATAAACAAGTACTTATTAAGCACATATTACATGGGCAACACCAAACTAGAGGTCACATGAATAAAAAAGGACCCGATGTTTTGCTCTCAAAGCACATGTTTCTTCCTGAGAAATCTCCTGTTCTGCAAAATTGCACACTAAACATAACAATTTCTGGGGAAAGCGTGGTTAGGGAAGATCACTTAGACTCAGTGCAACTTTTTAGCCAGAGCACTAATGAAAACACTAGCCATCCTAATAAAACCACTCAGGAGGTTGAATCTCCACTGGCATCTACACCCAGTGTCACAGTCATCAGTGCTTTGAATCCCTCATGCTTCCTCTTTCCCTGATGTGACTCTTCAAGGGCATTTACTTTTAGTAGATGCCATTTTCTTCAGAATTAAAAATCTAATTGAAGAGTACCCAACTTTGTAAAAGATCCCTGGAGGAGGGCATGGCAGTCCACTCCAGTATTCTTGCCCAGAGAATCCCATGGATAGAGGAGCCTGTTGGACTACAGTCCATAGGGTCTCAAGGAGTCAGACAGAACTGAAGTGACTTGAGCATGCATGTACAGCTTTGTAGAGGGCTTCCCTGGTGGTTCAGACGGTAAAGAATCCGCCTGCAGTGCAGAAGACCTGGGTTTGATCCCTGAGTCAGGAAGATCCCCTGGAGAAGGGAATGGCAACCCACTCCAGTATTCTTGCCTGGAGAATCCCATGGACAGAGGAGACTCGTGGGCTACAGTCCATGGTGTCGCAAAGAGTCAGACACGACTGAGCAACTAAACAACAACTTTGTAGACACACATGATGAAAGGTCNCCCCTGGAGAAGGGAATGGCAACCCACTCCAGTATTCTTGCCTGGAGAATCCCATGGACAGAGGAGACTCGTGGGCTACAGTCCATGGTGTCGCAAAGAGTCAGACACGACTGAGCAACTAAACAACAACTTTGTAGACACACATGATGAAAGGTCTTCACAGCTTCACCAACTCGTTAATGTAGTGGGCAACTTAGAGGTTGTTGAAACTACTAAACCAGTCACACAAAAGGGAAAGACTTTGGAGCAGAATTATTATTTTATTTCTGAAAGCCTTCATATATCATGAAGGTTTCTCTTTAATTGTGAGAAAGCTGGCTCCTGATCATGTTGAAACTTAAAGTGCTGAAACACTTCGCATGTGAACCAGCTGGCCTTCCACCTAATTTTAGTGACACCGTTCTCCTACTGACCAATCACTAATGTGCTATTTGTGATACACAAACCCTTGTAATAGAACAGACTGTAAAACATGTTCTTTGCCATTGATAGGTATAAAATCTGCTTGAGAAAACAAACAAGTGAAATGTGTAGAACTGTAAGACAAAAGTGGCTGCCTAATTCTGAGGTGAGAAAAAAAAGAAAAAGTGAAAGTCACTCAGTTGTGTCCAATTCTTAGTGACCCTATCCTATGGACTGTAGCCCACCAGGCTCCTCTGTCCATGGGATTTCCCAGGCAAAAACACTGGATTGAGTAGCCGTTCCCTTCTCCAGAGGATCTTCCCAACCCAGGGATTGAACCCAGGTCTCCTGCATTGCACAGATTCTTTACAGTCTGAGCCAATGACGTACTAACTGGAGATTCAGGATAACATGGTGAAGGGGTGAGATGAGTCAGACCTAGAATAGATGAAGAAGTTTTCAAGGAGCACTTGAGCTGCCAAGGCCTGAAAAAGAAATGAGACTTGACTAGGCAAAGCAAAGAAAGGAAGCAAGGAAAAGACAACATATAGAATGGCCTGGAAACAAGACTGGCCAAAGGGGCTTGAGTAGAATGGTGAGAATATAGATTTTGAATAATAGTAGGAAACATGGTTCTCCCCATAGCGTTTGCCCAGCACGTAAACAGATTTGAATATCAGACATGATAGTAATGACTGATAAGACTCTAGCAGAAATGTTATAAAATAAAAGAATATTTTAAGGAGCTGATCTGGCAATGGTATGCAGAATAACTGGAGGGACTGATTTTCAAACCTATTTTTCTCTCAGTCCAAATTTTTTGTCCCCAAACAAAAACTTGACAGAACCTCAGTGTGTACAACAGATATGAATCTAGCTGACCTGTAGGAGTGGAGATTACAGTCCTCATGACCACTTGGTTTCTCTCATCCTCTGAGGTGACCCTCTGAGGCACCAGTGCTGAACTCTAGCTGAAACTAGATAAAGTCCTGGCTGGATAAAGTCATGAGGATCAGAACTAAAGTGGCCCCAGAGGAAATGAAGAAAAAGGAACGAATCCAAGAAATATTTAAAGGAACACACTGTTCCTCTCCACAGATTACAGAGAGGATGCAAATGAAAAAAAAAAAAAGGAAACAAGAATTACTAAAACACTGGCTCAAGGCAATAAAAGCCCAGTAGTAAAAAGGGAGATAATATCTCAGCAGGTACTTGTTGTTGGCACACAGAGACAGACCAAGGAGCCCGATACCCAGACACTAGAGAGACTCGTTAGGGCAGGACAAGAAAACTAACAAGGTTCCTGTGGTCACCAACAGAAAGGTTCTGGGAATGCTGGAAAAACAGAAAGATTGTGTAACAGTAGGCAAGAATCAGGCAGACAGCTAAACTCTGGAAGTCCAACAATGGATGTTCTGGCTGGCAGGCAGAGAATAGAATCCACTCTGTAGACAGAGGCTGAAGCAATCAGTATGTAGCAGGAATCCAGTCATGGGAATTGGGATTAAGAAACAAATGAGCAATTCCTTAAGAAGTCTGGCAAAACAGTGCTAATCAAAGCAGTGTGCCATGCCTAAAGGAACTGGCACATCAGGTGAAGTCCAGGAAAAGAGGCAGAGACAGGCGAAGAAAAATGCCACACAAGACACCCAGTTACTTCAAGTAATCTGTGAGCTCAGAGTAGGACCACAAATAATAGGTCCACAGAGTGCTAAATGACCCAAACTACTGAAATAATGGCTTCTTGAATCATCTCTGACTAGGAATAGGATTGGTCCCAACAGAAGGAAAGTGGACAACAAGAAAAGGCCTGGGAGCAGTGATGACCAATCATGGTCACTTACCTGGAGGTAAAAGTTAGTGTGTTCTGGTGTGAGGATTTATGGGGTCTCGTGCAGCCACAACCCCACAAAAAATTAGTCTGAGAGACAGTAGTGACAGTGTCTCCTTCTGGGGAAAATGTTGAGACTGGTAGAGATTTTGAGAATGCCCAGATTCGTGTCATCTATGGTTTTATACAGTATGCTGAAAAGCAACCCTTTGAATTTTATCTGGAAAATATGCATCTAACAAAGAACAGATTTCCTGTTCCACATTAACCAAAGACCCAGAGTGATCTTCAAAAGTGGCTTGACAGGTCACGTATGGTGACTGTCCAATCTATAAGTTACTAAGACATAGATGTAGTAATAAACTGAGAGAAAAACATGGTTTGCTTGCTAAAGTATGTGAATCAGTGAAGCACTCACTGGTGGTCATAGGGATGCTATTCATTTTTGAAGTTGAGGGGTTTTTTTTAATCAGTGTAAACAGTTTCTTGAAGATGAGTAAGTTCAAGACTACAATTATGCAATTAAAATTGATTATCTCTTTTATGTTGTGGTTTGTGTTTATTTTCTAACTTTTTCAAAATATAATTACTTGAAAATTAAGGAATACCTATTTGACATCTGTAAATAATAATAAAAACATGTTCTCATATCTGGGCATCAGTAGTTAGGCAAGTCTTAAAAGTAGGTTTATTTTGTTTTATATATTGTCTCATATAAATTTTAACAACTTTATTGACATATAGTTTGCATATCATACAATTCACCTTTTAAAATGTATAATTCAGTGGTTTTTAGTATATTCCCCCAAGTTGTACAACTGTCATCACAATCAATTTTAGAATCTTTTCATCACACCAAAAAACGATCCCTTCTTTAGCCGTCTCAACTCCCCAATTCCAAGTCACTCCCTGCACCCCTCCCCTAGCCCCCGACCTGAGGCCACCACTAATTCACTTTATGTCTGTAGATTTGCCTGTTCTGGATTTTTTACATAAACAGTGTCATACAGCACAGGTTTGTATTGCATGATTGTATCATACAACACATGTTTTGTATACAATACATGGAGTTTTGCAGCTGGCTTCTTTCTCTGAGAATAATATTTTTAGGATTCAAGCATCCCACATCAGTTTTTATTTGTCCATTATTACCTTGTTTTTTCTTGGACACAAATGCAGATCAGTTGTTTAAGCCACCTTCCCTGTTATACACACAGTAACATATACCTACTTGAAATCGAAAAGAACTGATATCCTCCCACAAACACCAACCTTGCCCCCCTTTCCTGGTAAAAGCAGGAAATGTGGAGGATTGATTTTCCTATACAATGATATAATAGAATAATTTCTTTCTGAGCCAAGACCTGCTATTTTATGGAAAGGGCCACAAATGCTATATTTAATCACCTATACGTTATGTACCAGAACAATTCTTAGAAGTTTATATTAATGAATTAAACAGAGAAACCCAGAAACCAATTACATTAAATTATATTTTACCCAATATAGTAGCAGAGCATATATAGGTCTTTACTTTCAAGTCTTCCATTATAACATTTTAGAAGCTAAAATGTATAGCAGAGTCATTTAGAAGGCCTTCTTTGAGATTTACACATGATTTTCCAGGAAAATTTTTAGGAAGGACTTTTGGTCACTGGATGATTTCTTGGAAACGAGATTCAAATGTCTCTGTCTTGCAGCTACTTTTATCATATTTATTTTCTCAAGTAGCCCTGTATTAATGATTTTTATGCAAATCAGCAGCTCAAATTAGCCTTTCTCTTCAATACTAGCAGCTTCCTCTTATACCTTGACATTACACAAGGGCAGACCTGCCTCTAAACTCTAAGAACCAATGCTGATTTGCATAAAAATTTCCATCCTTAAATTCCTCACCATGTTGTTGCTTTATACCATCAAAATGCCCAAAGTCTTGGCTTGGAAAGTGGCCAAATTCAAAGATACACAGGGTCGAGCTTGATCCCAAATCTACAGAAGAAATCTTCCATCACAGGCACTGCCCAATGATAAAACTGTTATTAGAAAATTGCTTTTTTCCCCTTTTATACTACTTTTGATGATTAAAACTATAAAATAATTCGATTTTATTTTAGCTAGTATATTAGAGCATATGCATATAATTTAAATTGAGATATTAATGCATATTGAGTAGTAACTATGTCTAGGGCATGGTGCTAAGGATAAATGACTGCTACACTATTCATCTCAGTGGGCTTAAAATGTAGTCAAGGCAACTGGCAGGTATAGATTTAACTGCAAAAGAACGTTACAGAAGCATATAGGAGGAAGAGAATGGGGAATATTTCATGGAAAAGCTGAACCTTTGAAGTAGAAGTAGTATCCCCAAACTTGAAACTTAAAAGGGTATTTGGTGGACAGGGAACAGCGTGACCTACAGCATAGAGATAGAAAAATGTGGGCTGATTTTGGACTAGTCATCTAATGGGACTGGAGAGTAGGTTTTGTAATTGTATGGTGTGTGCTTAGTCGCTCAGTCGTATCCAATTCTTTGTGACCTCATGGACTGTAGCCCGCCAGGTTCCTCTGTCAATGGCATTTTCCAGGCAAGAATACTGGAGTGGGTTGCCATTCCCTTCTCCAGGGGATCTTCCCGACCCAGGGATCCAACCCAGGTCTCCTGCATTGCAGGCAGACGCTTTACCATCTGAGCCGCCAGGGAAGCCCTTGTAATGGTATAGTGGGAGATAAAGCTGAGAAAGCACAGTGAGGCCAAGGTGGGAAAACTCGAAATGCCATCCTGAACTCTGATTTTATTCTTTAAGTCGTGAGAGATTTATGAACAGGAAAAAACACATGATTAGCCCTATATTTTAGGGAAATGCTCTGGCACTGCTATGTAGCATGGTTTGTAAGATGAGAAACTAGAGGCAGGGAGATACATTAGGATATCACTTTCAGAAGCCATTCTTTTATTGGCGAATAAGACTGTTAACTCAGCCTGAGTGCCAGCAAGAAGACATGACATCATGCACTGCTACACTATTCATCTCAGTGGGCTTAAAATGTAGTCAAGGCAACTGGCAGGTATAGATTTAACTGCAAAAGAACGTTACAGAAGCATATAGGAGGAAGAGAATGGGGAATATTTCATGGAAAAGCTGAACCTTTGAAGTAGAAGTAGTATCCCCAAACTTGAAACTTAAAAGGGTATTTGGTGGACAGGGAACAGCGTGACCTACAGCATAGAGATAGAAAAATGTGGGCTGATTTTGGACTAGTCATCTAATGGGACTGGAGAGTAGGTTTTGTAATTGTATGGTGTGTGCTTAGTCGCTCAGTCGTATCCAATTCTTTGTGACCTCATGGACTGTAGCCCGCCAGGTTCCTCTGTCAATGGCATTTTCCAGGCAAGAATACTGGAGTGGGTTGCCATTCCCTTCTCCAGGGGATCTTCCCGACCCAGGGATCCAACCCAGGTCTCCTGCATTGCAGGCAGACGCTTTACCATCTGAGCCGCCAGGGAAGCCCTTGTAATGGTATAGTGGGAGATAAAGCTGAGAAAGCACAGTGAGGCCAAGGTGGGAAAACTCGAAATGCCATCCTGAACTCTGATTTTATTCTTTAAGTCGTGAGAGATTTATGAACAGGAAAAAACACATGATTAGCCCTATATTTTAGGGAAATGCTCTGGCATTGCTATGTAGGATGGTTTGTAAGATGAGAAACTAGAGGCAGGGAGATACATTAGGATATCACTTTCAGAAGCCATTCTTTTATTGGCGAATAAGACTGTTAACTCAGCCTGAGTGCCAGCAAGAAGACATGACATCATGCAGTTATCCACAATAGTCCAGAGAAGGAAGAACTGCAAGGGTGAGCCAAGGAGAAATCTACTATGAATAACCAGGAGGCAAAAATCAATAAAGGCAGTGTAAAGGACTAACATCCCCATTAGACTTGACATGTAGACCCAAGAATTTGTAAGGCAGAGTCAGGATCATAATGAGAAGCTGTCTTAAAGAACAAAGGGGAATTGGTGGTAAATAGCCTGGAGGCATCCATAGATTAAGTTTATTGGTTGGTGGAAATGAGATGCGTGGATGTGTTGGACTGGTTCAAGGGACCAAGGACAGTTGGTTAGATATTTTGATGATATTCTCATGATAATTAGTCCATGAACTGAAACAGTAGAAAAGAGAATAGAAAGATAGGAGCTGATTTTACAGGTATTAGTCTCAGGATTTGATTACCTTATATAGGCAATTGGGGAATGGGAAGAGTAGAAGATAATTATGACATTTCAGTACCGAATAACAGAGTGATAATATTGCAGGTTAGGAATCTAGGAAGAGAAACATATTTGGAAAATATCAATATAATGCTGAGTTATGTATGAAGGAAGCCACATTTCAGGTGCCTGCAGATGGAAATGGCATTAGACATTAGGTCTGGTGTTTCTGAGAAAGTTCAGAGACAGAGATGAAGATTTAGAGTCATTTACCTAACTAGCAGGTGACGATGTGGGAAGAGGTGAGATGACCAGGGAAGAGACTATAGAGGGTTATGAGAACCAAAGAAAAATGTTTATTGAAAGCTCATTTTTAAGTGTGGACAGGGGAAAGAACTCATCCAAGGCTATCACCTAACCAAGTTTATTACTCATAGTAGATCCTTTGATTTTAGTACTGAGTGACAAGGAGGCTCATGATAACAGGATGCTAGAATGCAGATTGGGAATCTGGGAAAAGAAATATTTTTGGTATTGGATGGTGGGATGTTAAGAAAATGTTCAGAAACATCCACTCAGCTACAATGGGATCCAGGAAAGTACAGTGACACAGAGGCCAGACATTAAAGAGATGGCAACCAGCAGAAAAGTGGAGAAGGATGAAGTCTTTCTGTATAAAATATAGAAATCAGGAAACTGAGGAATAGATTTCTTCTTGGAAACAATACACACTTGAGAGACTAGACACACATTAAAATAAAGCTCATGTTGCTCAGAACTCCACCTTTGAGATGGCTGTCAGAGACAGTTCATCAGCCAATCAAGAAAAAGTGTAGTTTCTTCAGAGAGCACTCATTCTTGACGTACACATGCTGTTGGCTTCTTTCACTCTTTGATTCTTCTTTTCTCTCTTCCCTCCTTTCTCTCCTTTTTTCACCACAGTTCACTATCCTCCCCATCCTCCAAGGTGTAGTAATTCCAACCCCCACTGCAGTGTGAATCTGCGCGGGTGTTGGCTTGTGATCAGACATAGGGTAGAGTGGCTGTAAAAGGTGGAGGCTGGGTCCAAGGGGTCCAGCTGGAACTAAGAGCCTGGGGGAGCAGTACTCAATGTATCAGAACAGTCTTGTGGACTCTGTGGGAGAGGGCGAGGATGCGATGACTTGGGAGAATGGCATTGAAACGAATCGCCCGTCCAGGTCTGATGCATGATACTGGATGCTTGGGGCTGGTGCACTGAGACGATCCAGAGGGATGGTATGGGGAGGGAGGAGGGAGGGGTTTCAGGATGGGGAACACGCATACACCTGTGGTGGATTCATGTTGATGTATGGCAAAACAAATACAATATTTTAAAGTAATTAACCTCCNTACTGGATGCTTGGGGCTGGTGCACTGAGACGATCCAGAGGGATGGTATGGGGAGGGAGGAGGGAGGGGTTTCAGGATGGGGAACACGCATACACCTGTGGTGGATTCATGTTGATGTATGGCAAAACAAATACAATATTTTAAAGTAATTAACCTCCAAAAAAAAAAGAGAGAGAGATGACCTGATATATTTTATTTGTGGGCTGGAAGCCTGCTCTAACTGCTAGAGGTTTATGTGTGCTCAGCTGTATCTGAGTCTTTCTGACCCCATGGACTGTAGCTGCCAGGTTCCTCTGTCTATGTGATTCTCCAGGCAAGAATACTGGAGTGCGTTGCCATTTCCTTCACCAGGGGATCTTCCTGACCCAGGAATTGAACCTACATCACTTGCATCTCCTGCATTGGCAGGCGGATTCTTTACCAGTGAATCCTGCTTTACCAATGAAGCCTGCTAGAGGTTTATACATCATGTCAATTACATTAAGTTAAGGATTACTTAACTTCCCTCGTAGTTCAGTGGGTAAAGAATCTTCCTGCAATGCAGAAGACCTGGGTTCGATTCCTAGATCTGGTTATTCAGGAGTAAATTGCACCTCATTTTCTAAATCTATTCTGTTACTTTGAGAAAGCTGAGCTAGATTAATTTGGACAATAAACTACACGTTAGAAATATGTTTCAGAAGCTTTATTACATAAATCCTACATCTTGATACTGAGTTCTTACCTCAGGGGAAAACAGTGAATTTCTACCTTTAGGGTAACCCAAGATCATGGGCTCTAATTTAAAGACTTGCCTCTGGGTGATGGTGGCATATCCAGGGGGTTTACCATGTAGACCTCAGAGGTCAGGATTTTTAGCCACACCCACCAGTTTTGCCCACCAAGGCAATTCACAAGAAAGGGCCTAATAGACAAGCCATGAGACAGAGCAGTGATCTATATGAACAGCATTGAGCTAGAACAGTGGTTCACAGAGCATCAGCATCAGAATCACCTGGAAGCTTGTTAGAACTAAAAATTCTCGAGCACCAACCTAAACCTACTGGATCAAAAAGTATGGCGTAATCCAGCAATCTGTTTAATGAGCCCTCCACATGATTCTGATGCATGCTCACATGTGAGGACCACTCTGGTAAAAGAAAACAAATCATGAACAGGAGGGTTATAGAACAGAGGAGAGAGAAAAAACAAGGTACCAGTGAGGGATGAAGTTGAATGAAGGTAGGGGAATCCTGAGTTGTACCTTTCTGATTGTCATCCCAAGAACAACACTTCTATTCAGATGTTTTTAAAAGTGCTGAACTGCATGTTTAACATACAGCAATAAATGGAATGAGAGACCAAATGTTGAATGAAGGGCAAGAACAGAGACAGGAGTAACCGGTAAAAGAAAAGGATCAGATCCAAGCCAGCAGGAGCTGTCAGGAGTAAAGCAAAGCACAGCAGGGGTAGGAGAGAAAAAGCGGTAAATTGGTTGCTTCTCATAGTTTAGGAGAAGTCTGATGCCCCTGACAGTACTGTAGTACCAGAGACAACAAGCAGCTCCAAGGGTGGGAATGCGGTCAAGGAGATGGAGATATTTATATTCCAAAATTGTATGAATGTGCTCCTGTAAGAATCAAGCTGCTGCTGCTAAGACATTACTGTAAACCAGGCCATTGATATTTCAGCAGGGAGTGCGGCTTATGAAACCACTTTATTCCACATTAACAGCTCTCAGCTGTGCATTGAATTTCTAATGCAAATAGAATCATTGGATCTATAGGAAAGTGTGTGCACGCTAAGTCACTTCAGTTGTGTCCAGCTCTTTGGACCCCATGGACTGTAGCCCACCAGTCTCCTCAGTCCATGGGATTCGCCAGGTAAGAATACTGGAGTAGGTGGTCATGGCCTCTTCCAGGGAATCTTCCTGACCCAGAGACTGAACCCGCATCTGCTGTGTCTCCTGCATTGCAGGCAGATTGTGCAAGCACTGAGCCACCAGCGAAGCCCCTATAAGAAGGTAGATACGTTTAAATTTGAGGAAGATGGTTTGTGAATTAGTCTTTGTCATAACTTGAAAATACACTGCTAGGAGGCTTTATGGCTCTCAGTAACACAAAGTCTGTAGGAAGAAGAAACTAACTAGGACTGGTAGAGACTCAGGAATTTAAGGTCAAGGATCTGGGGAAACCAATATATCTGTATAGTGTGGCTTGGCGGGAAAGGGCAAGGAGGCAGTCAGTCAGGTAGTAAGGCTTGGCAGGCTCCACTGTGATGGGAGATGTAGTCCTTGCCTGAGTATCTAGTCAGACACATGGACCAAGGCAGTGAGGGATTCATACAACAAATGTCTGTGTTCAGCATGGAGGCAAGAGTTATCTGTCTGATCAGGCAAGTATCAGGTCTATCTACGTGCACCACCTATTTTCTCCTGGGACTCACCTGATGGATGAAGATCCATGGTTCAGATCTCCACTCCTCCACTGCATGGGTGCATGCTGAGTCACTTCACTCATATCTGATTCTTTGTGACCCTATGGAGTGTAGCCCTCGAGGCTCCTCTGTCCATGGAATTTCCCAGGCAAGAATACTGGAGTGAGTTGCCATACCTCCTCCAGGGGATTGTTCCAACCCAGGGATCAAACCTGTGTCTCTTATGTCTCCTGCATTGCTATGCAAGTTCTTTACCATTAGCACCACCTAGGAAGCCCCTTCCCTCCCACACTACTTGCTGTATACTTTGGAGCATGTAACTTCATTCCACTGTACCAGTTTTCTCCTTGTAATGTAGTAACTACTTCGTAGTGTTGATGAGGCTGAAATGAGATATGTGCATGTCAAATGATTTACTCAGGGTCTGCTACATAAAGTACTTGAATACATAAAGTACTTGAATACATCAGCTTACAAATAGATAAATAAAATATGTTGCATCCTGACAATATTTAGCCATAAGAAATGAAAAGCTG
This sequence comes from Oreotragus oreotragus, assembly GCA_006410675.1. Lineage (NCBI taxonomy): Eukaryota > Metazoa > Chordata > Mammalia > Artiodactyla > Bovidae > Oreotragus > Oreotragus oreotragus. The sequence continues at coordinate 338,779 of SJYX01014457.1, forward strand.
CTTTATGTTATAACATGAACCTTGAACATTGTGCTGAGTGAAAGAAAGCTGTCACAAAAAAGGTTACATCTTATATGATTCCATTTACATTAAATGTCCAGAACAGGCAAATCCACAGAGTCAAAAGTACATTAGTGGTTACCAGGGGGTTGGAGGAGGAGGATGGAGAGTGACTGGTTGTACAACTTTGTGAATATACTTATAGCCACTGAACCATACACTTTGAAGGGTTATGATACGTGAATTATATATCCATTTTTTAAAAAAAGAATTTTTGTGTAGTGAATAGCCATGACAAAAAGGTAGTATTTTCCTCCTGAGATGACTGCCCATTATAAGGTGACAAATTTAAAATTCCGTTCTTATGATGTACCCTATTACATGGGCAGGTATCTTCCCAGCTCTCTCTGCATTTCTTGCAAATGGTATTGTTGGTGTTAATCAACTGCCACTTTTCTTTGACCCTGAAGTCTTTTGAAGCATCTATGAAACTGTTTGACTAACTTGTTAACTTGTATGTAGGGTAAAATCTCAGATTTTTTAAAGTTCTGGACAGGGACCATAAAATTAATGTAGTTCAGCTTTCTTATTTTACATATTACAAAGCTAAATTACATAGCTATGTATTTTATTTCAAGAAAACCAAGAAGAAGAAGTCAATAGGAAGAAAAAATTGATTTCTTTATGGAATGGGTTTATCAGCCCTTGACAACTATGTCCTTAATTTGTGAGCATTTGTCATGCCATATTTCTTCTTATTTGGTAGATTCATATTAAAGTACCATTTTAAATGTATGACTCCAAAGAGGATTCTCTCACCTTTCCTTAGTGTTATTTGCTGACCTAAAACCTTTTTCTTCCACTTGTAATAGCATCTTTGAAGGAGAAAAGAGATCTATAATGAAGATTCACTGGTGTAAATAGAGATTTGTAATCAATTTATCCTTGGCTATCAGGGAAACTGTGGTATTATGAAAAATATTCTAAAATGCATTGGCTGTTTCTTGAAGTGTGTCATAATTTCATGATAACTTTTATAAGATAGATATCTGCTAATTTATATAGTTCTTGATAATAAGTTGGGTTATTTCACTACTTCTGTACCCTGGTTCTTATATGTCATCAGGGATTGTTCTAGTTCTTGGCAAACAATTCATGTATAGTTTGTTTTTCTTTTAAACTGTCCCTCGATTTCAGAGTTCTTATATATATAGCCTTGTGTTCAATGATGGCTTAGTTTATAATATCTTATCAAAACTGATTTTTAATTTGTATAACACACTCTGCAAGATCATGACCACCATATTATGACAAAAATTAGCATATTTCTGCTGAGTTTTTTTTTACAGATATAAACAGCATTTTAAAAGGTTTTTTTTTTTTTTTTTTTTTTTAATNTTTCAGAGTTCTTATATATATAGCCTTGTGTTCAATGATGGCTTAGTTTATAATATCTTATCAAAACTGATTTTTAATTTGTATAACACACTCTGCAAGATCATGACCACCATATTATGACAAAAATTAGCATATTTCTGCTGAGTTTTTTTTTACAGATATAAACAGCATTTTAAAAGGTTTTTTTTTTTTTTTTTTTTTTAAATGTACATGCCTTACCCTGGTGGCTTAGACGGTTAAGTGTCTGTTTACAATGTGGGAGACCCGGATTCAATCCCTGGGTCGGGAAGATCCCCTGGAGAAGGAAATGGCAATCCACTCCAGTACTATTGCCTGGAAAATCCCATGGACAGAGGAGCCTGGTATGCTACAGTCCGTGGGGTCGCAAAGAGTCGGACACGACTGAGCGACTTCACTTTCTTTTCACTTTCTTAAGACTTAAGGCAAAAAATTAATAGATGAATAAATTGTCTTAAAGATAATAAGCTTTACTACTTTACGCAATAGTATTAATAAGGCAGTATTCTAGAACTTAATATATTCTTTTATCTTGGTTGGGTCACAGTAGTTCTAGCTGAATTTGCTCCTTTAATGTTGCATTTCCTCTGTAATAGTATTTAGCACATTTTATTGTACTTGCTTGTTTATATTGATTCCCTTCCTCCAGACTGCAAACTCTTCAAGAACAAGCTATGTGTTTGTATTTTCAGCTCTAGAACCTATGCCAGTGTCTGGAACAGAGTAGGAATCCAGAAATGAATATTGATCCCCCAGGCAGATCATACCTTTAGAAAGGTAGCTTACAGTCAACTAGATTTCACCAAAAAGCCAATTAGATGATATATATTTACAGGGAGCTGTCTATATATTAATATATATGGAAACCTGAAATAATAACTGTTAATGGGCTGAACTATATACTCCCAAAATTCATACACTGTAGTCTGTTTTTTTATTTAACTGAAGTATAGTTGATTTTGAATATACTATCCAGGTTGGTCATAACTTTTCTTCCAAGGAGTAAGCGTCTTTTAATTTCATGGCTGCAGTCACCATCTGCAGTGATTTTGGAGCCCAGAAAAATAAAGTCTGACACTGTTTCCCCATCTATTTCCCATGAAGTGATGGGACCGGATGCCATGATCTTCGTTTTCTGAATGTTGAGCTTTAAGCCAACTTTTTCACTCTCCTCCCTCACTTTCATCAAGAGGCTTTTTAGCTCCTCCTCACTTTCTGCCATAAGGGTGGTGTCATCTGCATATCTGAGGTTATTGATATTTCTCCCAGCAATCTTGATTCCAGCTTGTGTTTCTTCCAATCCAGCGTCTCTCATGATGTACTCTGCATATAAGTTAAATAAGCAGGGNTCGTTTTCTGAATGTTGAGCTTTAAGCCAACTTTTTCACTCTCCTCCTTCACTTTCATCAAGAGGCTTTTTAGCTCCTCCTCACTTTCTGCCATAAGGGTGGTGTCATCTGCATATCTGAGGTTATTGATATTTCTCCCAGCAATCTTGATTCCAGCTTGTGTTTCTTCCAGTCCAGCGTTTCTCATGATGTACTCTGCATATAAGTTAAATAAGCAGGGAGACAATATACAGCCTTGACATACTCCTTTAACTGGACTTTATCCAAAATGAATCTTCTTTGATGAATCATTCCATTAACATTAGTGTTTTAACACAAATTTGCTTCCCCTTAGGGTTGTGTTTTGCCCTGTTCCTTAAAACTCAAGCATCAGATCAGCTTTGCTCCCTGTTACAAGCATACAGTCTCGTATTGGCTTCTGTAGCCTGTTTGCTGTAGGTTTGGAGTGAAAGAAAACCAAGAAATAAACTTTCTGAGGTGGTTTAATCAATCCAAGATGCATGCCATTTTCAGATCATCTGTTGCATTTGTATTTTAGAACTCTATAGCTTAGCTCTGCCCATCAGTATTGTCTGAAATCTTTGTTTAATTTGAACATCCTTCTGAGTTGAACTGGAGGAGCCCAAGAAATGATCCAATCTGAGTGATGGAAGGTTCCAAAAGGTATCTGGACACCGCGACTTTTATCTTCATGGTCTCATGTTGTTATTCAGCCGCGGTTGGGGTAGACGGTTCTGTGTAGATTTTGGTATATCTTGTGCTGCCAGTGCCCCTTCAGTGCATAATCACATGTGGTAACCAGCCTAAGGGATGACCCTTGATTATCTCCACCTTCTGGTATTCCCACACTTGCAGTCCTTCCCCACACTGTATCAGGACTGGTCTGTGCGGCCAACAGCATAGATACTACTGGCTAGGTCATAAACGATGTCGTAGCTTCTGCCTTACTGTCTGTCTTGGAACTTTCATCCTGGGACAAGCTAGCTGCCATGCTGCAAGGACACTCAAGCAGCCCTATGGAGAGACCCAGTGATGAGTAAATAAGGCCTTCTGCCAACAGCTAGTGAGAAACTGCCACCAGCCGTGTGAGTGAGCAGATCGCCCCAGCCCTCATTAAGCCTTCTGTTGACAGAAACCTGGGTCAGCCTCTTGACTGCAGCATCATGAGTGACCCTGAGCTAGAATTGCTCAGCTACTTCTATATACCTGACTCACAGAAATTATGAAATAATTGCTTGTGGTTTAAAGCTACTAACTTTGAAGGTTATCGATCAGGCAACAGTAGCTAGTATATCACATGTTTTTGCTTTCTGCCCTGGAGAACCACAGATATGATGACTGTTGGCTTGGCCCAAGCATTCGCATAGATCAGGAAGTTAACACTCCTAAAGGTGATCTTTGACTGATGGGATGCGAGCTAATGCACCTACTTCCTGAATTCAAGAGGACGATTCTGGAAGGCATTAAGTGGGTTTCTTGGGTGGTCTCTGGACAGAATGAAGCCCTTGCTTCCCATAGGTGTGTGTTCTCTTTGTTTTCTTCCTTTCTGTTACTCTCTGTCTCTTCCTTCCCAAGATCACCTCCCAAAGTATCTATTTGCACACAAGCCCTGGTGTCAAACTCTTCCTCCAGGGAAACCCAAGCTGAGACCAGGAGTGTGTGAAAAATACCACCTGCCACTAGGGCTGTTCTAAATGAAAACGTGCACTTTTGCCTCGGTGGATGAGAGCAGCTGCCTAGCCTCGCTTGCGTGGACGATACAAATAAAAAGCTTATTTCATTGGAGGGCTTCTTTAGCCGTATAACGATAAACTCTTGTTTCTTTTTCTTGACTTAAAAAAAAATTGAGCATTTTAGACGATGTCAGCTTTGAAAATTTCCTAATTAGACGTTTATATATCAAGGGCCCTTATAACCCCTTTGTCTTGGCCTTAATGAGGAATAAAATAACTCCTGAACCAAAAAAAAAAAAAAGTACACTGTACATGTTGCATTCCTCAGTCCTCAAAAAAAGAGAACTCATTCTCAATAGTCATCATTGCCAAGTTCAGGCACAGTTAAGTTGCTTAGGAGTGTGGTGTCCACAAAGGGAGTGCCCTCACCCTGCCAGCCTACACGGTGGTCTGCTGGAAAAGTATTTTCCTAAGGATAAAGAATTCGCACTTCTTTCACTATGGGGCAGGGAGTATCTTTCTTAATCTCTGTCCACATACTGTCATTCTGTATGCGGCATGTTTTGGGGTAACGGTGAAAGGAATTATTTCACTTGATCTCATTTTTTTAAAGCCAAAACCATTTTGTATTGCAGTATAGCCAATTAACCATGTTGTGATAGTTTCAGGTGAACAGTGAAGGGACTCAGCCATACACACACATGTATCTGTTCTCCCCCAAACTCCCCTCACATCCAGCCTGGCACATAACACTGAGCAGAATTCCATGTGCTGTACAATAGGTTTTTGTTGGTTAGTAACAGTGAAAGGAGTTCTTTCAATTTCACACGAGCCATGGAGCTCCAAGGACAAAGGTGGATCTTTTAATGGATATTTTGGTCCATTTGTCCCTTTCCCATGAGAAGAATTGTCATCACGCACTAGAATTTCTTTTTCTTAACCAAAAGAACTCTCTTGCAGTAACCTAATTTTATGAACCTTCTGAAGTCTAAAGGACTAACCTTAAGTCCACTGGAATGGTCAGGTTCCTTTGACTTGGACACATCTTTACCAGTCTGAGAGATGGTCAACCAGAGGAGGACAGAGCTCGAGTCTAAGTCCTTTTTCACCTGATTCACATCCAGGCTTCTATAGCACCCATTTCCTTTTCAGAGCTCCCACCCGCCTTACAATTCAAATTCACAGCTGTGAGGACCCTAACAACTATTCTGGTCAGGGGCAACATTTTACTGTAAATTTGGGCTTCAACATGAAGATTACAGAATGACAGAAAATCAAGTGGTAATGGAACAGAAACAGGGGCCACAATGGAGGATAATGGGTTTTGGAATTATAGGATCTGAAATCCTGCTGAAGGACTATAGGTCATTATTCATTTATAGAATGCCACTAAGTGCCCGGGGCTCCCCAGGTGGCGCTAGTGGTAAAGAGCCTGCCTGCCAACCCAGGAGACATGAGAGACAGGGGTTCCATCCCTGGGTCGCGAAGATCCCCTGGAGGAGGGCATGGCAACCCATTCCAGTGTTCTTGCCTGGAGAATCCCATGGACAGAGGAGCCTGGTGAGCTACTCCACAGGGTCTCACAGAGTCAGACACGACCGAGTGACTTAGCATGCACGCATGCACTAAGTGCCCAATGTTGTGCTGAATTAGGAAGGCGATGAAGGCACGGACCCTGCCCTCAAGGAGCTCAGCCCAGTGAGAAACAGGACTCAATTTTTTAGAAGAATAAACGCAATTCTTAGTTGGCACCACTTTTGAAAGTTTTCCAGTGGGATGTTGGCAGACAAGAACAGTGGGTAAAGTCAGAGATCGATGCGATTATGGCAGGGACCATGATTCTAGTTCCAAACTCCTCTTTCCTGGTGGAATAACTACCAGACTATGTAATTGAAAGCTTTTTTGGAGAGTACCTGAAGAATGTTAAGTCTCCACCAATCTAAGTGCGTGTAATAGCTTAAGTTCTCCAACTTCAAGTCATTTTCCCTCACAACACAAAACCCTAGTTTCCCGGAACTTGCTTTCTCCTCCTTATCGCTCATTGTTTTCATCATGACCCCCACCTTCACTTGCTCCTTCTGAGGGCAAGGCAGAGAAGGCCGCCCTGGAGCTTGCCAGTGAACTGAGCCCCATTGAGAGCTGATCCTTTGACCACAGTATCAAAGCAGTCCAGCTGCAGATTAAGGAAACAGAGGGCTCTGAAGCTTTGGTTTAAGAGTCAGGTCATGGAGCTCTTTGAAGAGCTTGAGCTTTTGGAGGTAGAAAAAAAAAAAAAAAAAGGTGAGGCAAGTTCCAAATGCACATGCATCATATTTAGATAAAAAAGAAGGAATACAAAATAAAGTGACAAACAGCAAGGTCAAGCTGTATAGCACGGGGAACTATATTCAATATTCTGTGGTGAGCCATAATGGAAAGAAACATGAAAAAGAGTATATACATATATGCATATATATGTGTGTGTATGTACAACTGAGACACTTGGCTGTACAGATGAACTAAACGACATTGTAAATCAACTCTACTTCAATAAAAATTTTAAAAAATAAAATTAAGTGACAGACATTTTAGCAAATATAACAGAACATTCATATCTTACTGAGTGTTATTTCCTTCAATGCAAGTTACCATGGTAGACAAAATACTCATTTCAACTCTGTCGCTATTGCTCAAAACAATTTCCTTTCAGAAGTGCCCATGAAGTTGGCAGAGTATTCTTTTGAATATGCTCAGTGGAAGGCATTTTTATCCTTTAAGAGAGGATTTACTTTTTTGTTAAAGAGTCAAAAGCCATTTAGAGCCAAATGTGATGGAATAAAGCTAGCAATTAAGCTGGCTAATATTGTTTGTCACTCTAAAACAACAGGACTGATTTGGTACCTGGGCTTAAGCTAATTCTGAGGCAATTCCACAAAGCACCCTAAATGTATTTTTGTCACAAGTTTGTAGGCCTTCCATAACAAAGTAATATAGATAGAGGAGCTTCAATAACAAAAGCTTATTTTCTCACAGTTCTGGAGATAGAAGTCCAAGGCGAAGGTGTTGACAGGCTTGGTATCTAAAGTAGGGAAAACGGCTAGACCATTCAGGTATGACCTAAATCAAATCCNGACCATCTGGTGATGCCCATGTGTAGAGTCTTCTCTTGTGTTGCTGGAAGAGGGTGTTTGCTATGACCAGTGCATTTTCTTGGCAAAACTCTATTAGTCTTTGCCCTGCTTCATTCCACATTCCAAGGCCAACTTTGCCGACTAAGGTCCGCCTAGTCAAGGCTATGGTTTTTCCTGTGGTCATGTATGGATGTGAGAGTTGGACTGTGAAGAAAGCTGAGTGCCGAAGAATCGATGCTTTTGAACTGTGGTGTTGGAGAAGACTCTTGAGAGTCCCTTGGACTGCAAGGAGATCCAACCAGTCCATTCTGAAGGAGATCGACCCTCGGATTTCTTTGGAAGGACTGATGCTAAAGCTGAAACTCCAGTACTTTGGCCACCTCATGCAAAGAGTTGACTCATTGTAAAAGACTCTGATGCTGGGAGGGATTGGGGGCAGGAGAAGGGGACAACCGAGGATGAGATGGCTGGATGGCATCACGGACTCCATGGACGTGAGTCTGAGTGAACTCTGGGAGATGGTGATGGATAGGGAGGCCTGGCGTGCTGCAATTCATGGGGTCACAAAGAGTCGGACATGACTGAGCGACTGAACTGACTGAACTGAACTGATAGTTGATTTATAATATTGTGTTAGTTTCTGGTATACAGCAAGGTTGGAGAAGTCAATAGCACCCTACTCCGGTTCTCTTGCCTGGGAAATCCCATGGACGGAGCAGCCTGGTGGGCTGCAGTCCATGGGGTCGCTAAGAGTCGGACACGACTGAGCGACTTCACTTTCCGTTTTCACTTTCATGCACTGGAGAAGGAAATGGCAACCCACTTCAGTGCTCCTGCTTGGAAAATCCCAGGGACGGGGGAGCCTGGTGGGCTGCCGTCTATGGGGTCGCATAGAGTCGGACACGACTAAAGCGACTCAGTAGTAGTAGTACAACAAAGTAATTCGGTTATATACATACATATATATATATTCTTTTTCATATTATATTCCATTATGGTTCATTATAAGAAACTAATCTGGTTCCCTGTGCTGTACAGTTGTAAACCTTGTTGTTTATCTATTTTATGCATAGTAGTTTATATCTGCTAATCCCCATTTCCTGTTTTATCCCTCCCCACTCCCTGTCTCCTTTGGCAACGGTAAGTTTGTTTTCTATGTCTGTGAGTCTGTTTCTGTTTCATAAATAAGTTCATTTGTGTCATCATATATTGAAGTCTTAATCCCTGGTCTCTCAGACTATAAACTGTATTTGAGGATAAGGTCTTCAAAGAGATAGCTAAGATGACAGGAAGTCATTAGGGCGGGCCCTGGTGCAATCTGATCCATGCTCTTATAAGAGATTAGGGCAGAGAGACACTCTGTGTGAAGACACAGAGAGAAGACGGCTATGCTCCAGCCCAGCAGAGAGGCCTGAGAGGAAACCAAGCCTATGCTTGCTTTGGTCTCAGATATCCAGCCTCCAGAACTGTGAGAAAGAAATTTCCTTCTAAACCACCAGTTAACGGCACTGTGTTAAAGCAGCCCTAGAAACGACTGAAATAGCTGGCAAACTAATATAGAAACTAAAAGATTGGTTTGGTAAGTATGGAATTTTAAAAAAGAAAGACATCTCATGGTCCCGTGAGAATGTTTATATACACGACATTAGAATGTCTTTTCCTCTACAGAAAACGCACAGTAGTAACCCAATATTTTTCTCTTGTATCTTTCCTTCACACAAATTTGCACACCCACTGACACGCATTATGCTTTCTCTAATAAGGTTTCATGGTTCTTTTTTTTTTTTTTTAACAACATAATCCCTCAGTTCCTGGATGAAATCACAGTAGAAGTAATAGTTAATTTCCCGTCATATGTCTTATATTCTCTAAAGCAGCTTCTAAATTCTGGGTAACTAGGGGCTATCATCTGCTTCTCCTGCCTTACTAACTTAATAGCACCATACATGAACCAGGAAATGTATCTTAGAAAACTATGAATGATAAATAGAATTAGTGGGTCTACAAAAAGAAAAGTTAGTTTTCTTATGAAATCTTATTTTTCTTCAGGTTTAATTTCAGAAATAGAATTAACTTAATTTTGTCACAGGAAAGGGCCTTGTATAGTAGTCTTTTCAAAAAAGACAATTGTTTTATGATGTGATTTGTTTTCCAGAAAAATTACAATGAATGAATAGAAATAGTTACAGCTTTCCTCAAAGCAAAGTAATAGGTTATAATCTTCTGAAGTTAGTGTATTTCCAGCAAGATATACTCAACTCTGGAAACGCATGTAGATAGCTACTTTGACAAAATAACAAAACCCATTAGCTAATTTCTCAGTAGAATAATATTTCTAGCCATAGCAGAATATTCATAGTCCATCAAATTTAGTTTGAGAGTACATCCCTGGGATTCATAAGGACACAAATTAATTCTCAAGAGTAATCTATTTCACAAGGAACTTCAAATTATGTATTTCCTAACATATAGTTATTTTTTTTTTATGGAGACACAGATAGAAATATTTTCTAATGAAACAGTATACAGTGGCTCGACTTCAGATTTCTTTTCAGGATAAGAATTATGGGAAACATGGAAATTTTTATCCCTGGAATTGTTGATCAAATGAAAACTTAAGCATTAAGTGACTTCAAGTAAGATGAATTCACTAGGAAGAGCTGAGTATAAAGTGCCAGAGAACTAGCTGAAATATGAAAACAAAATCAGGAGAATTCATGAGTGTGTTGTTTTTATTGGCTGGTGTTATTGTGTTAAGGACCACATTCAATCAACCAAATCAACTGTTGATTTTGTTTCCATCAAGATGTCTATATGTGCTTCCTGATTGACTTAGGACCAGCTCAGAGGAAAACTGCTCTACTCTTAGTCTTGTATGGCTCATTTTTCCTTTCTAATGATGGAAAACAGATGGAGTCATGATACTTTTGCAAAAAATCCCCCTATTCCCCATTTTCCCACTAGGCCATCCTGCTAAAACTGGCAAGAAGAGAGAAGCAAATTGAAGATAGCCATACTTAGATTTAATCAACCCCAAAGCCTTTTATTTCAATTCCACTTTAGCTGAATGTTCCCATGGTCACAGCCTAGTTTGTACAGAATTTAACACTCAAACCATCTAATTCAGAATAACTTATAGAGAACTTGGGTAAAACGTAGATTCCTCATGCACCCCACCCCAGCGATTCTGATTCAGTAGGTCTCAGGTGGAACCCATAACATTCAATTTGATAAAGCCCTCTGTGATTTTTTTGAAGAATACTTAAATATATGTGTATATATTTGGCTGTGCAGGGTCTCAGTTGTGGCACTCAGGATCTTCAGTTTTTGTTGCAACATGAGAACTCTTAACTGGGGCATGTGAGATCCAGTTCCCCAACCAGGGATTGAACCTGGGCCCCTTGCAGGAGAAGCATGGAGTCTTAGCCACTGGACTACCAAGGAAGTCCCCACTCTGTGAATCCAATGCAAGTGAATTGCTGACCACACTTTGAGGAACACAGCTATGAACAGCTGTGTATCGTAGTGTGGGATGGTTGAGAGAACTCTCATTTGAAGTCCTCTGTCTTCCTTGTAAAATAGGTGCGTTTGTCTTCTTTCTTGACTCTCCTCCCATCAGTTCAGTTCAGTTCAGTCCCTCAGTCATGTCCAACTCTTTGCGACCCCATGAAGTGCAGCACACCAGGCTTGCTTCCCTGTCAATCACCAACTACCAGAGCTTATTCAAACTCGTGTCCATCAAGTCAATGATGCCATCCAACCATCTCATCCTCTGTCATCCCCTTCTCCTCCTGCCTTCAATCTTTCCCAGCATCAGGGGCTTTCCCAATGAGTCAGTTCTTTGCATCAGGTAGCCAAAGTATTGGAACTTCAGCTTTAGCATCAGTCCTTCCAATGAATATTCAGGACTGATTTCCTTTAGGATAAACTGGTTGGATCTCCTTGCAGTCTAAGGGACTCTCAAGAGTCTTCTTCAGCTCATCCCATTGGCACACTTCTATACATCTATCAGTATCCAAACCAAAGTAAAACTCTTTGTAAATTCTCCCTACCCAGTTGATCAATCTTGAATCGCTAGGGTATCCCATGCATGTCTTGACTGTGGTACTTACGATACATGGTAACAACTGCTTCTGTTTCCTTAAATCTTGGTCTTTCTTGAGTTTTGATGGTTTTCTTCCTCTTTCCTTACTCTTTACACCTTCCCTGGGCAGCACTTGCATCCACGTTCATGGATGCAGCTATAACCCATTAATTGGATGATTTTCAACTAACTTACCTATCTCTCTGAATCTCCAGATCCATACTTCCATTGGTCTACTGAGCATCTTTACCTGACTGTTTATAGATATCCCATATCTCAGTGTCAAAAACTGAATTTATTTTCTTTCTGTGCTCCCAATGTCGTTCCCAAACCTGCCCCTCCTCTTCTGTTCTTCTGAAAGGCACCAACATGTACTCAGTTTTGGAAAGGAGAAATTAAGCAATTATTCTCATTTCTTCCTCCCTCCTCTCTTCATTCAATATTATCAAACCTTCTTCTGAGATACTTCTCAAATTTCTATTCTCCGTTCCCCCACTGCTACTGCTGCTGCTGCTAAGTCACTTCAGTTGTGTCTGACTCTGTGCGACCCCATAGACAGCAGCCCACCAGACTCCCCTGTCCTGGGTCTCTCCAGGCAAGAACACTGGAGTGGGTTGCTGTGTTCTTCTCCAATGCAGGAAAGTGAAAATTGAAAGNCTGCTGCTGCTGCTAAGTCACTTCAGTTGTGTCTGACTCTGTGCGACCCCATAGACAGCAGCCCACCAGACTCCCCTGTCCTGGGTCTCTCCAGGCAAGAACACTGGAGTGGGTTGCTGTGTTCTTCTCCAATGCAGGAAAGTGAAAATTGAAAGTGAAGTCACTCAGTTGTGTCCGACCCTCAGCAACCCCATGGACTGCAGCCCACCAGACTTCTCTGTCCATGGGATTTTCCAGGCAAGAGTGCTGGAGTGGGGTGCCATTGCCTTCTCCGCCCACTGCTACTACATTGGATAAAATCCAGTTTATTATAGTATTTGGTAGTTTGAGTAAAGCCAAGAATAATAAAGATACTACTTGGAAAAAAGTAAATAAGTATACATTGATTCTTCAGGAAATAAGTCTTCCATGTTTATTCCATTTCTAAAGATATTGAAAAGATAATTAGAAAGAGAGAAATATAGAATAATATGTTAGCCAAATCCTTGTCTTTCATAGCACAGAGAAAATAAATAATGTTTAAGATTAATAAGCTAGGGCTTCCCCAGTGGCTCAGCAGTCAAGAATCCACCTGTAGTGCAGGAGACATGAGTTTGACCCCTGGGTCGGGAAGATCCCCTGGAGGAGGGCATGGTAGCCCACTTCAATTCTTGCCTGGAGAATTCCATGGAGTTCTGGTGGGCTACAGTCCATGGGGTCACACAACCAAAGTGACTGAGCATTCACACATGCAAGATCAGTAAATTTAAAAATGGCAGAGCAATATATTTAAAAATGCCACAAGGATACAATGAGCCAAACCCAGAATGTCAGAAATTCCTTGGCACAAGGGACCTGGATTATTTTTAAAAATTAGTATTAATGATTAATATTAGTATTAATAATCCAAGAGTCCCTTGGACAGCAAGAAGATCAAACCAATCAGTCCTAAAGGAAATCAACCCTGAATACTCATTGGGAGGACTGATGCTGAAGCTGAAGCTCCAATATTTTGGCCACCTGATGCAAACAACTGACTCATTGGAAAAGCCCCTGCTGCTGGGAAAGACTGAAGATGGAAGGAGAAGAGAGCAACAGAGGATGAGATGGTTGGATGGCATCACCGATTCAATGGGCATGAACCTGAGCAAAGTCTGAGAGATGGTGAGGGACAGAGATCTCTGGCATGCCACAGTCCATGGGATCTCCAATAGTCAGACATGACTTAGTGACTGAACAACAACATGGGAAAATCTTTAAGGGATCTATAGATTTTAGAGATTTTAGAAACATGTCAGCATAGTGCAATATGCTGATTTTGTTTAGATATTAATTTAAATAGAAGGTATTTGGGGGACAGTTGGGGAGATTAGAACTGAATGTTATTAAGTGATTATGATAAAGTTATTGGAATTATGTTTGTAAAAATTCTCCTCAATCTTGTGAAAATACATACCAAAGTATTTATGAGTAAAAAGATATTATGTCAAAGATTTGCTTTAAAATACCCCTGGTCAAACCATATACAAAAATTAACTCTAAATGGATCACAGAGTTAAATATGAAAACCTAAAACTATAAAAATGCTAGAAGAAAACATAGGAAATATATTTTAAATCTTGACTTTGCCAAGGATTTCTTAGCTATAATACTCAAACACAGTACATAAAACAACAAACTGATAACTGGACTTCATCAACATTAAAAATTTATGCTATCTATATGATACTGTTAGGAGGATAAAAGGACAAACCAAGGACTAGGAGAAAATCTTTGCAAAACATATATTTGATAAATGATTATATATAGAATAGGTCTTCCCTGGTGGCTCAGTTGTTAAAGAGTCTGCCTGCAATGTGGGAGACCCAGGTTCAGTCCCTGGGTTGGGAAGATACCCTGGAGAAGGGAATGGAAACCCACCTCAGTATTCTTGCCTGGAAAATTCCATGGACAGAAGAGCCTGGTGGGCTACAGTCCATGAGGTCATAAAGAGTCGGACATGACTAAGTGACTAACACTTTCACTTTTATATATAGAGTATATAAAGAACTTCTAAATTTCAATAATAAGTAAATGATAAAAGAGCATAGCAGGTCTTGTTGCTCACATGTCACACATCTCCAAGAGAACTTAGAGTCATTACTGAGTTTTGGACACCCTCTGAATGTTTTTTTATGTTAACGATTGAGAATTTTATTGTGTATGCCTGGAACAATGGATCATGTTATACTATCTTGTCCGGATTGGTTTGCACTAACATCAATTTGATCATGCACATGTGACTTCATTGTTGGGGTCCTGAGTTCTGGTTGCCATAGCTGGTGGCATAGCAGTATATGTTCACATGCCCAGCTCTCCATAAAAGCCTTGAACTTTGAGTCTTTAATGGGCTTCCTTGCACAGAGAGTTTTCACAGATGTCCCTGTAGTTCACAGCCAGAGAAAAAGTATGTCCCATGGGACTGCAGATGGAAAAGAACTTAGAAAGCCTGTACCTAGTCATTCTGGACTCCACCCAGTAGATAATCTTGTTCCTGTTGCTCATGCTCTATAAACTCTTTCTGTAACAGACGTTAGCCATGTGTAAAACCTATTGCTGAGTCCTGTGAGTTCTAGTAAATTAGCAGATGTGAGGGTGCTCTCAAGACATTTGAGATGATAGGAAAATAATTTGAACAGAAACTTCACCTAAGAAGATATAAGAGTGGCCAGTAAGTACATTCAGAGCTGTGTAATGATATTAGTGATCTGGGAAATGCAAAATAAACCACCATGAGATATTGTGTTGTACCTTTTGGAATGGTTAAAACTAAAAAGATTGGTCATAACTAGTACGGGGGACACTGAAACTCTCATACAGTGAATGCATAGTATGAAATGGTACAGCCATTTTGAGAAAACAGTTTGGCAGTTTCTTGAAGTTCTACAAATGCCTACCACACAATTCAACCATCCCACTCCTATTTATATATATTTACCCAAGGGAAATGGGTATGGAATGAGGTTCGTGACATTGTACAGGAGACAGGGATCAAGACCATCCCCATGGAAAAGAAATGCAAAAAAGCAAAATGGCTGTCTGAAGAAGCCTTACAAACAGCTGTGAAAAGAAGAGAGGCGAAAAGCAAAGGAGAAAAGGAAAGATATAAGCATCTGAATGCAGAGTTCCAAAGAATAGCAAGAAGAGATAAGAAAGCCTTCTTCAGCGATCAATGCAAAGAGATAGAGGAAAACGACAGAATGGGAAAGACTAGAGATCTCTTCAAGGAACATTTCATGCAAAGATGGGCTCGATAAAGGACAGAAATGATATGGACCTAACAGAAGCAGAAGATATTAAGAAGAGGTGGCAAGAATACACAGAAGAACTGTACAGAAAATATCTTCACGACCCAGATACTCATGAGGATATGATCACTAATCTAGAGCCAGATATCCTGGAATGTGAAGTCAAGTGGGCCTTAGAAAGCATCACTATGAACAAAGCTAGTGGAGGTGATGGAATTCCAGTTGAGCTGTTTCAAATCTTGAAAGATGATGCTGTGAAAGTGCTGCACTCAATATGCCAGCAAATTTGGAAAACTCAGCAGTGGCCACAGGACTGGAAAAGGTCAGTTTTCATTCCAATTCCAAAGAAAGGCAATGCCAAAGAATGCTCAAACTACCGCACAATTGCACTCATCTCACACGCTAGTAAAGTAATGCTCAAAATTCTCCAAGCCAGGCTTCA
>SJYX01014457.1:357339-440609 GCA_006410675.1 Oreotragus oreotragus
AGAAGACTCTTGAGAGTCCCTTGGACTGCAAGGAGATCCAACCAGTCCATTCTGAAGGAGATCAGCCCTGGGATTTCTTTGGAAGGAATGATGCTAAAGCTGAAACTCCAGTACTTTGGCCACCTCATGCGAAGAGTTGACTCATTGGAAAAGACTCTGATGCTGGGAGGGATTGGGGGCAGGAGGAGAAGGGGACGACCGAGGATGAGATGGCTGGATGGCATCACGGACTCGATGGACGTGAGTCCGAGTGAACGCCGAGTGATGGTGATGGACAGGGAGGCCTGGCGTGCTGCGATTCATGGGGTCGCAAAGAGTCGGACACGACTGAGCGACTGAACTGAACTGAACCCAAGGGAAAATAAAGCATGTGTTCATACAAGGACTTATATATGAATGTTCATTACAGCTTTATTTGTTATATGTCAAAACTGTATATAATCCAAATGTCCTTCAAGAAGTGAATGGATAAACTAATAGTTGTATATTCATCTGTTCGATAGATAGGTATTCAAAGCAACCAAAATAAAAGAACTATGGATCCACACAATTTGAATAAATGTCAAAATAATTATACTTCATGGAAGAAATCAGATAAAAAGAGTACATACCATATGATTCCATTTATTTAGAATTCTAGAAAATGTCAACTATAGTGTCAAAACCTGATTACTGGTTTCCAGTTTAGGAAAGGGGTATGGGGAGAGGCAGGTTTCCCAGGTGGCCCAGTGGTAAAGAATCTGCTGCCAATGCAAGAGATACTGGAGACAGGGGTTCTTCCCTGGGTCGGGAAGATCCCCTGGAGGGAGAAATGATGACCCTCTCCAGAATTCTTGCCTGGACTATCCCATGGACAGAGAGGCCTGGCCGGCTATAGTCCATGGGGTTGCAAAGAGTTTGACGTGACTGAGACGCAGAGGATATGAGAAAACATTTTTGGGTAAGGGATGTGTTCATTACATTGACTGTGGGATGATTTCATAGGTGTATACATATTTTGAAACTTGGCAAATTGTACACTTTGAAATATGTGCAATTCATTGTATGCCAATTATGTAAAAAATATAAAACTAATAAATGCCATTTAGGAAAATAGTGGCCCAACGTTACAAATTCTACCTTATTGCCTTGTGTTCCCAGCAATCTAAATTGTTTCCTTTGCAAACAACAGAGCAAAGGCACAGTTTCCAAGCACCGACCAAGGAACAGAGGAGCTGTATATTGCAGCTGAAAGTTACACTTGACCCCTGCCCCACCGACTGGTTAGCTAAGGAGATAATACCTGAAATTATAAGAAACTCTAGGGAAAAAGCAGAAAGAAAAGTCCTGGATAAAGCAACTTTGGCAAAATGTTCATAATTTGTGTAGCTGAATAATGGGTATATGGGACTTTTTAAAACAAAATGTGTCATTAATTTTGAGTTAACAGAAGAACAGTTATGAGTTAACAGAACTAAAGCCCAAAACATTCAGAATTGGTTGCCTGTTGGTAACGGAACCGTGGGGAAAGGGGGCATTCATTTTTTACTGATTAAATTTGTACATAGTTTGTATATTGCTTTGTTAAAAATAAAACAGTTTTGCAAAAACTCAACATCAGACGTGTATAAAAAAGTTTTCTTCTTCCCTTACGTGAAGTCACTAAGTTGTTTAACTCAGTTAATGATTCATGCAGTAAATTTAGCCATTTTGATGATTACTTGATTTTTGAAAGCTGAAATTTTTTTTAAAGTTCTGATTTATTCTTATTTGTACAGTTTTGGTAGACGAAAAGGATTCTAAATTTAGAGGTTATAAATGCTCAGATATTTGAATGCTGTTAGGTTTTATTTAAGAATATATAATTTTAGCAAGGCTTTATGAGATGAGAAGAATTATTGACATGCAGCTTATATATAAATATATATATATATGTAATTCTTGTACTTCCAGTTGAGAGGTATTTTAATTGTATTCTATATCACTATTGTCCTTCTTTATATGATGGGAAGAAAAATTTCAGAATCAGGGAGAATTCATGAAGAATACTTCATGTTTCCTCCTCTCATCACTTGACTTTGGGGGAATCTTTGACCACCATAAAGGAGAATTTTGAAAGATATGTATTATTTACATATTTTATAATATGTTTTAAAAATCTATACATTTGAGAAATTTGGGGTTATGAGAATTCAGGAAAAGGGTTCTGAATTCATAGTGAATCTAAAATAATTGCTCCTAATGGTACCGTGATTGACTAAAGGAACTAGCTATTGATAAACCTAAGAAATTAAGAACACAGGAAATGCCTTATTGGGTCAAATCAGTGACTCTCCAAGATATCAAAGGATATTTTGATGGAATTACCTTGCACTTTCATTACAAAGCAATAACCTCAAAATATTTTTTAAAACACGCTGAATATCCTAAAATGTCCTGTCATATGTTATTAGGGATCTACAGTCAGTGAGCTTCCTAAACCTTCTTCTCACCTATTTATACTAGAGTCTGTGCAGCAGAGTTAAGGTACAAACTGCAGTCAAACAAACCCAGGTTGGAATCTTAGATCTTGAACAAGTAATTTTCTCTCAGCCTCATTCTCATCATCTGTAAAATGGAGGTAACTAAAGCACCTACTTCACATGTTTGGGCTTCCCTGGTGGCTCAGATGGTAAGACACCTATTTATACTAGAGTCTGTGCAGCAGAGTTAAGGTACAAACTGCAGTCAAACAAACCCAGGTTGGAATCTTAGATCTTGAACAAGTAATTTTCTCTCAGCCTCATTCTCATCATCTGTAAAATGGAGGTAACTAAAGCACCTACTTCACATGTTTGGGCTTCCCTGGTGGCTCAGATGGTAAGGCGTCTGCCTGCGATGCGGGAGACCTGGGTTCGATGCCTGGGTCGGGAAGATCCCCTGGAGAAGGAAATGGCAATCCACTCCAGCACTCTTGCCTGGAAAATCCCATGGACGGAGGAGCCTGATAGGCTACAGTCCATGGGGTCGCAAAGAGTCGGACACGACTGAGCGACTTCAGACTCAGACAGACTCACATGTTTATTGTGAGTATGCAATGAGAAAATTCATGTAACTCATTGAGCTTAGAGCCTGACAATCAATACATATTAAGTCTTGTTACTTTGTATTTTCAGCCTGCACATTTTCTTGGTGTTAGTAATCAGGTTCATTCTATCTATTAAAAGAGAAATCAGGACTTCCCTGGTGGTCCAGTGGCTAAGACTTTGTCCTGGCAGTGCAGGGGGTATAGGTTTGATACCTGATCAGGGAACTAAGATCCCACATGCTGTGTGGCACAGTCAAAAGATTAAAAAAAGAGAGGGAAGTTCATTTTTACAATAAAGGCTGGGCTTTGAAAAGGTGAAATAGCCAGTCATCTACATGGTTTGATTTTAAGAGTATCAGGAAGATTCCAACCTCTTCATTTCCCCTCCCTGCACATAAATACAGCATACTCTGTCAAGAAAGCTCCATTTCCTTATTGACTGTGATGAAAATTCAGATGTCACCAGGATGTACATTCAAACCATAGATTGAAGACAGGTGAAATTTTAAAAATTGAAAAACAAAACAAAAACAGATATCCACAAAAGGAATGATTAAATGAAGAATCTAAGGGTTTTGATTTTCTGGGGAGAGACAAGGACAGGCACTGAATGGAGGAGAGTGGGGTGAGAGGTGTTAGGAACTACTAGAGAAATGAAACTCTCCAGAACATAATGGTTAGGGAAACTATTTAGTGGAGTGCATTTTTTTCCCAAGATAAGAATCACCTGGCTCATTTGTTAGACAAAGGGACTCACAGGCCCTTGCCCTGGAATTTGGTAAATGTAGGGTGGGGTTAAGGAATCTGAAGGGTTAATGAACACTCAGGGGATTCCTAAGACCTGACAAGTTTGAGAAAAGCTGGAGAGCTTAGGAGCCCAGGCTTTGAAATTAGACTACACTTGGGCTCAAATCCTAGCTCCCCTTCTTGATCATGAAGTTAGTTAACCACCTTCAACCTTAGTTTCCATCTCCATAAAATGTTTGGGGATTAAATAAATTAATGTGTACAAGACATTCATCTCTCAGTAGACACTGAAAAAAATAATTGGCATTTTTATTTTCTAGTGTCTTTCATTTCAGTTCACTTATTCTTGTATATGAATCCTTAGAGTCTCNACCTTCAACCTTAGTTTCCATCTCCATAAAATGTTTGGGGATTAAATAAATTAATGTGTACAAGACATTCATCTCTCAGTAGACACTGAAAAAAATAATTGGCATTTTTATTTTCTAGTGTCTTTCATTTCAGTTCACTTATTCTTGTATATGAATCCTTAGAGTCTCCTGGGCAAAGTATCAAAGTGGTCAATGATTTTCTAGAACTTTTTGTTTGCTTTCTAACATGTCCTTATCTTTGAAGCCAGAGTTGGAGAAATTAGCATTGTTATTGTGATCAGCTGTTGTGGGTCACCTTTTATATCTTTATGCCTTATCATGTAAATTAGGCATTCAGAATGTCTGAAAAATTCTATTCAAACCCTTCTCCATAGACACTGATGTCACCTGTCCCTGGCAAGTTGATTTGCCTCAGAGTTACAAGGTTTTCAGACTTTAGCCTTCTCTCTGAGTTCCAACTTGAAAAAACCCAATAACACTTGACTTTGAGTTACAGTTTAAGCAAGGCTTTGAAAGCTGTTCAGACATTGACTTCCAGTTTAGAAGGGGCAGAGTGTCAGAGAAACAGAAATGAAGAGAAGAGGAAGACAATGCAGGGAAAACGTTAAACACATATCAACAGTAAAAAGGGAAAGGCCATAAAAAAAGAGACGGAAAGACAGGCTGACAGTGCCAGACAGAGGAAGGGGAGGGGTGAGGAGACCCAGAGAGAAACAAAGATCGAGAAAGCAGCATAGACAGAGCTAGAAGTGGGAACAGAGACAGACAGGCACGGAGAGGAAGAGATCAGCACATGGGCTGGGAGGAAAGCTCTATTATTAATAAAAGTAGCTTTCTCTGGAAATTTCCCTAGAAGTTGAAAAAGGAAAAATCCATTTAACACAGTTTTAAAGTAATTACTATGGGAAAGGCACTACTTGGAAATTGTGGTGGATATACAAGCTTTTCAATTCCTGGGTTGGAGAGGGTGTATATGGCAGAAGTGTTGCAGGAAGGCAGACCCCTTCCAGGGCCCGAAACTGGGCTCTTGTCTAACACTCGGAAATGAATTGTCCAAGGAGACACATGTGCTGACAAAGCAAGAGATTTTATTGGGAAAGGGCACCTGAGTGGAGAGCAGTAGGGGAAGGAAACCCAGGAGAACTGCTCTGCCACGTGGCTCGCAGTCTCAGGTTTTATGGTGATGGGATTAGTTTCCAGGTGGTCTTTGGCCAATCATTCTAATTCAGAGTCTTTCCTGGTGGTGCACGCATGGCTCAGCCAAGATGGATGCTGCGAGAGGGATTATAGGAAGTGGATGGACACACGGTGTCTCCTTTAGACCTTTCCGGAACTCTTCTGGTTGGTGGTGGCGTGTTAGTTCCATATGCCTTATCAGGATCTCCTGTCATAAAACAACTCATGCAAATGGTTACTATGGTGCCTGGCCAGGGTGGGCGGTTTCAATCAGTGTGCTTCCCCTAACAGAAGGTGATAAGCAACATTAAGAAATAAATGTTTCTTAGTTCAGAGAGGGCTTCCCTGGTGGCTCAGAGATTAAAGCGTCTTCCTGGAACTTGGGAGACCTGGGTTTGATCCCTGGGTCGGGAAGATCCCCTGGAGAGAGAAGGAAAGAATAGTTTCAATTAGGGGCTGGAGGAGGTAGCCTTGGAGCTGGACCCTGATGTCTGAATAAGGGTTTAACAGGTGGAGGGGAAATAAATTTTCATACAATAGGAACGGCATTGGTAGAAAGTTTGAGCAAGATAAGCAAGAGATGTGTTCAGGAAAAAAGGAATGGTATGATTTGGACTTCCCTGGTGGCTCAGACCCTAAAGTGTCTGTCTACAATGTGGGAGACCTGGGTTCGATCTCTGGGTCAGGCAGATCCGCTGGAGAAGGAAATGGCAAGCACTCCAGTACTCTTGCCTGGAAAACCCCATGGACAGAGGAGCCTGGTAGGCTACAGTCCATGGGGTGGCAAAGAGTCAGACACGACTGAGCGAGGTTCCTGTATGATTTAGCTAAAGTTCAAGTTACAAGTAGAGGAGTACTGGGAGAAAACTAAAAAAGCATTTTTTATTGCAGAAAGAAGGGTGAAGATAAGATTGAGGAGCAGCTGAGGGTTTCTGGGACAGGGGAGTAACAAGTTTGTAGTGGGAAGCATTAGGAGAACAGGAACTGGAAGCCAGGTAGTGAAGATATGAAGGCTACTGTTGCTATTCTGTGTTCCAAGGCGTGAGTCCTATCAGCTATCCCCTGAATATCCCTTCCTCTCTCTTTTGCAGTGTCCTAGTTATTACTGCTTGGATCAGTAATGGTCCAAAGTCTTGACTGAAGGAAGAAAATAAAGTCAAGGGAGAAACTGAAGACAACCTGTAAGTTTCTAATTGAGAGAATGATAATGTTATTACTGTTACTAAGTCCAAGCTCACTCTGCTCACCACATGACAGGCCAGTGAATCTGAGAGATGAGATGTTGAGGCAAGGAATACAACTTTATTCAGAAAGCCAGCTAACTGAGAAGGTGGCAGACTAATGTCTCAAAGAAACCATCTTGTTGGGGTCTGAATGCCAAGTTATTTTATAGAGCCAGAGAGAAAGAAGCAAAGAAGAACTAAAGTCAAAAGGCAGAATAGAGAGCGAGGCAGTGAGGAAGTAAAGTGAAAAAAGTCTTCAGTCTTGCAAAACATCTCTAGAAAGGGCCAGTGTTTGGAAGGAGTGTATTAATCATTTTTTTTTTGTAGCCATTCACAGGTGGGCAGGGTCATATTATCTCTCTGTGAGCTGAACAAAGGCACTTTAACAGGCAGAGGAGCCGGGTCCTTTGAGGCAGGCCATTATGTATTATAGTAAGAATAGCAACAAAAACCAAGTCAAAGAAACATTTCCATCAGGGAGTCAGAATTGGTTCTTCTCTGCAACATTACCAGAAATTGGTTTGGAGGAGATGGGTTTAGTTTTTGGTATGCAGTGTTAACGTGGCTGAAAAATGTCACTGCCAGATCAGCAAACAAAGGATGTTGCCATCATCAAGCCAACAGTCACTGCAGCAACCCTGGCTGTGCACTCAGAGGGGATTCAGGCTAGAGAAGATCAGCATACTGGCCCTTGATAGTTAAGGTGCATATGAAAGGACTGATTTCAATGAGCCCAGACCCTTGCATCTTCCCATACCTGGAAACCTGCTAAATTCATTAACAAGATGTCCGATTATCTTTAATTCACAGTAATCTTTTGATGTCCTGACTACCTGCTTTTTCTTGCCAAACTCCTATATGTCCTGACTCCTCCCTTACCTTGTTGGAGCAGTGCCTCAGAGATATCTAAGAGTCTGTCTTCTGGGCCTAAGTTCTCAGAAAATCTGCCCAATAACACATAATTCTCAACTTTTAGGTTGTGCTTTTTTTTTTCAGTTGACATTAGAGATGCTAGTGTGATTTTTATATGATGTCCAGGAGGTGATGTGGACATTTGAAAAGAGTTTGCTGCTCTGAATCCTGGAAATAGAATATGATGTATTCCAGGAGGTGGAGTCAAATAGTCTCTGTGGGAAGAGTTCTTATATGTTTC
The DNA here is from genome assembly GCA_006410675.1 of Oreotragus oreotragus. Lineage (NCBI taxonomy): Eukaryota > Metazoa > Chordata > Mammalia > Artiodactyla > Bovidae > Oreotragus > Oreotragus oreotragus. The sequence continues at coordinate 365,056 of SJYX01014457.1, forward strand.
TTTATAGCCCCGAGATCCTTTTCAGTTAGACTCTAGGACCCTGTGTTAAGGGATTGTGACTCTCAGTAGTAGATTGAAATTAGTTTCACTCTTCTATATGATTGTCTTCTACCCCTAAGACACCCTTCCAGACCCAGAGGAAAGAGAGGGGGAATTAATAAACAATCATATGCTATAGGAAGTAGGATGGAATGAAGTATTCTCTTTTTCCAGGTGAGCATGGCACCTGCCTGCCTAGGTGGGTTACTCCAGCTGATGAGCACAGAGTAACAGCAGATGGTATGAGAATACAGGTGAGAAAATGAGCTGGCTCTGTGTTGATTCATGGTGTCCTATTTTCCTCCTCCAGGTAGGGAGAGGATATTCTGCTGATTTTTACAGAACTGATAGGACTAGCTCAAATAGCTGAGGACAGAACCCTACTGTCTCCATGTGGGTACTTGCTTCTTCTTTAAGAATGCCTTAGACCTCAGCCCTCCATGATGTGGGGTGGGAGGGTGATTTGCTGTGAATAGAAAGGGGGTGAGGTCAGATGCAGAAAACACTTCTCTATCTCAGGACCTGTCATCACCTGCCTCTCATTGTGATATCTTTTAGTTCCCTCCTTGCTTTCATAGTATTGCAAAAAAGTTTGCCTCCTTCCATCCCCAAAGCCCACAGTGCTTACTGCAACCACATCTAGAGTAAAATATCCCTTAAACATTTAAAAAAATATGTGTAGCTTTGTCCTTAAAACATGTAGATTCCAATAATGAGGAATGGGTGCCTGGGTTTTCTGTGTATGCGTGTATGCTAAATCGCTTCAGTCATGTCTGACTTGACAGCCCCATGGACTGTAGCCTGCCAGGCTCCTCTATCCGTGGGATTTCCCAGACAAAAATATTGGAGTGGGTTGTCATGCCCTGCTCCAGAGGATCTTCCTTACCCAGGGATCAAACCCATGTCTCTTGCACTGGCAGTCATGTTGTTTACCACTAGCGCCACCTGGAAGATCCCCTTGGTCTTCTGTAAGTAACCTCTTTCACTCTGCTAGCTGCTGCATCAGGGAAGGCAATGGCACCCTACCCTAGTACTCTCGCCTGGAAAATCCGATGGATGGAGTAGCCTGGTGGGCTGCAGTCCATGGGGTCGCTACCAGTCGGACAGACTGAGCGACTTCACTTTCACTTTTCTCTTTCATGCATTGGGGAAGGAAATGACAACCCACTCCAGTATTCTTGCCTGGAGAATCCCAGGGATGGGGGAGCCTGGTGGGCTGCCGTCTATGGGGTCACATAGAGTCGGACATGACTGAAGTGAGCAGCAGCAGCAGCAGCTGCTGCATACCTTGAAGCAATTGATCTAGTGCAGTGAATCTCATTGACAAAATACATCTGAATAACCTAGTTCAGTTCAGTTCAGTCACTCAGTTGTGTCTGATTCTTTGCAACCCCATGAACTGCAGCACGCCAGGCCTTCCTGTCCATCACGAACTCCTGGAATTTACTCAGACTCATGTCCATTGAGTTAGTGATGCCATCCCACCATCTCATCCTCTGTCATCCCCTTCTCCCACCTTCAATCTTTCCCAGCATCAGGGTCTTTTCTAAGGAGTCAGTTCTTTGCATCAGGTGGCCAAAGTATTGGAGTTTCAGGTTCAACATCAGTCCTTCCAATGAACTCTCAGGACTGATCTCCTTTAGGATGGACTGGTTGAATCTCCTTGCAGTCCAAGGGACTCTCAGTAGTCTTCTCCAACACCACAATTCAAAAGCATCAATTCTTCGGCACTCAGCTTTCTTTATAGTCCAACTCTCACATCCATACAGGACTACTGGAAAAACAATAGCTTTGACTAGATGGACATTAGTTGGCAAAGTAATGGCTCTGCTTTTTAATATGCTGTCTAGGTTGGTCATTAACTTTTCTTCCAAGGAGTAAGCATCTTTTAATTTCATGACTGCAGTCACCATCTGCAGTGATTTTGGAGCCAAAAAAAAAAAAAGTCAGCCACTGTTTACCCGTCTATTTGCCATCAAGTGATGGGACCAGATGCCATAAATTTTGAATGTGGAGCTTTAAGCCAGCTTGTTCACTCTCCTCTTTCACTTTCATCAAGAGGCTCTTTAGTTCTTCACTTTCTGCCATAAGGGTGGTGTCATCTGCATATCTGAGGATATTTCTTCCAGCAATCTTGATTCCAGCTTGTGCTTCATCCAGCCCAGCATTTCTCATGATGTACTCTGCACGTAAGTTAAATGAGCAAGGTGACGATAAAGAGCCTTGACGTACTCCTTTCCCTATTTGGAACCAGGGAGTAACCTAGGGGAGCCCTTTAAACATACAGATGCCCAGGCCCATCTTGTGGTTATAATTCCTTTGGTTTGGGAGGTAGGACCCAGAACTATGTATGTTTTACAAGCTTCCTGAGTGATCTTCATTTACATGAAATGTGTTATCAGAGAATTAAATTATTTCCATCTTGGCCTTTGACAGCACTAGCTGGGGCCTACTGGCTTCATGTCCCATTCCCATTTCCTAGCATCATCAATTTAGTGAGCACAAGTTTCACAAAGGGAAAGATATTAAAATGCATATTCTCAACCCCCATCCTAATCAAAGTCTCTGAGAACAGAATGCTAGAATTGGCAGTTTTACAAACACCACAGTTACATATAGTGCACTAGTCTGCAAATCACACGTTGAGAAATACTGATCTGAGCCTGGAGAGTTCAAGTTGGCAGGAGCGATGTGGTTTGGGGCACAGTGGAAAGAAGAGGGAGATCGCATCAGCTGTTGAGTCACTGCAGCTCAGTGGACCAAAACAATCTTGGTTGGAGTCTCCACTTCAGTAATGTACTGAGCTGTGGTTACAGCCTAGGCAAATGAGGCCAGATGATAGTTAGAGAAGACCGCTAATTAATTAAGCTTGGCCTAAGGTCAGGCCACCAACTGGCAGACACAAGATCTTTTTTAAGGAAGAGAATTTTAAGTTGGATGAGAAGGATAGGAGAGAGCTGAAATATGGGAACTTTTCCTCTGGCTTCTCAAACCCCTTTTCTTGCTTATTTCTCTCAGCGCTTAAGTAGTTTCCGCTGTAACAGTATCAGGATTGACTCACAAATTATTATTCACTGTTAAATTATGTTAGGAATGCGTTCAAAATTCAAGAACACGGTGTACAGTGTAGACACTACTTGAAAAGGCACTTAGATATTTTTTCTTTAAGTGAGGGAGGAATATTTTTTCTGTGATATTTGAAAAGTGGAGGAAGCGTTTGCATTTGTCATATGGTATATTTTACAAAACCATCTCCTGATTTCCTATTGAGTGTCCTTCTTCTGTGAAAGGCCATGTAAGGTAAGACTGCTTGCTTTTCTGTTAATGAGAGGGTGCAGAGTGTATAGCTCTTACTACTGGTGGTTAGACTGAGTTTGAGGTTCCACATATACTGTGACTTTCTGCTGTGATTTAAGCCTTCTACTGCTACGTATTACTCAGAGTATTGTCTCCTCTTCCAGCCAACTAGATCTTAAGTTTCCTGAGGGCAGGCGTCTTGTCTCAGACTTCTTTATAATCCTCTATCCAGCCCAGGACCATGCTCATAGCAGGCTCTCGATAAAGACTGAACTATTTATTATGGCTGAGTAGTATTCCAGTGTGTGTGTGTGTGTCTGTGTGTGTGGGTCTGTGTGTATCACATCTTCTTTATCCATTTATCTGTTGATGGATATTTAGGTTGTTGTTGACATTTGCAACAACATGGATGACCTTGGAGGGCATTATGCTAAGTGAAATTAGAAAAAGACAAATGCTGTATGATATCACTTACATGTGGAATCTAAGATTCATGTTGATGTATGGCAAAGCCAATACAGTATTGTAAAGTAAAATAAAAAATAAAAATTAAAAAATTAAAAATGCAGCAAACTAGTGAATATAACAACAACAACAACAAAAGAATCAGACTCACAGATATAGGGAATAAACTAGTTGTTACCACTGGGGGGGGGAGTGGAGGGGAGGTATTGGAGGGGAGGTATAGAGATGGGAGATTAAGAAGATTATAAATTAGGCATAAAATAAGCTATAATATATCCTTATATTTTACAATAATTATACATGGAGTATAACCTTTAAAAATTGTGAATCACATAATTGTACATCTGTAACTTATATAATATTGTCCATCAACTATACTTCAATTACAAAAGATTGAACTTACATGAGAGTAATGACATGGGAATGACAGGAGTGTAAACATCCACACCACTTGTGTTTAGTTGTAGTTCTAAGACACAGAGCAGCATGAGATGAGGGATGTTATGATTTTGGCAATCTACCCCAGCATTTGCTGTGTATACTATGCACCCTTAAACTGTGATATTTACAGTTGATGATAGCTGAACCATTCTTAGCAAAATGGGTATAAGACTAATCACAAGAGTTGAAGAGACGGTGTCATCCTTCTGCTTTGTAGTAATAAAACTAGTGGCTCTAGGCCCTAAGATATGAGTCATAGAGACTTGAATGAATCTGCCCACTTCCATAGTATTTGTATAGACATGAATTATCTGCTTCCCACCTCTATACATATTATTTCAGTTGAATCTGTGTATGAGTATACTAGGAGTGAGGAGGAATTGTCCCCTGTGAAGACAATTGGGCATAGAGGTAGAGCCATTCTTTGAAAAGGAGAAGATTTTATTTTACATATAGTGATATTTCAGAAAAAGAAGATATGTTAGGGTCTTTTTGGCCTTCTTACTGACACTTCTACTTAACTACTAACTGCCATGAGAGCAAACAAGATAACTCTGTTGTGTAAAACACTAAAGTTTTACTGTCCTGCAGGTACAGTCATAAGTCTGTAAAAGAAATGTTGATGGTAATACCACTTATGTGAAAAAGAAAAATGTAGTTGACTTCCTAAGACTTTAAAACAATTTTTTATTGGTATATAGTGCTTTACAATGCTGTGTTAGTTTCTGCTGCATAGCAAAGTGAATTGGTTAAACATGTTCATGTATCCCTTCTTTTTATGGATTCTCTACCCATCTAGGTCACCAGAGAGTAGAGTTCCCTGGGCAATACAGTAGGTTCCCATTAGTTATCTGTTTTATACATAGTAGTGTATGTATGTCAATCCCAGTCGCCCAGTTTACCCCGCCCCTGCTTTGCCCCTTGGTAACCATATGTTTGCTTCCTACATCGGTGACTCTATTTCTGCTTTGCAAATAAGTTTATCGGTACCATTTTTTCTAGATGCCACATATAAGTGATATTCCTAAGACAGTTTAGAAATAGAAAATATTTGTGCAAATTAGTTGAGACAATTAGGTATTTAATAAGGGTATGGTTTCATTCAACTATCTGAATAGGTCTCAGAATTCTTATCAAATATCTGCTTCCCTCTTTGATTCCAGATCTTCTCTGATAAAGTGCTTCTTAGATAAACCTTGCCCCACTACAAAAAGAAGAACCAGACTTTGGTTGAACTAACAGAATGGGCCAGAGAGGGGAAGGATGGGGCTGAGAACCTAGATTTACTTACATATGTCAAGCAGGCATGGAGGCAGGCAATCTGGAAAGTTCCAAGCTGCAGGCATTAGGAAAAGGTCCAGACAGCTAAACAAAGCCCAGGTGATACACTGAGATCCAGACAGGCCAATAATTGATATGAGAGGTCTTATAACAGATGGCAAGGAACAAGTCATGAAGGTAAGGTTTAATGAACACAGAATCTAACCACAAACAAAGACACATTCTAGACAGGAATTCTAGGTTAGGTATGAAGCTAAGATTGGTTATAATAAGGCAAGAGGTCAGAATTAGGTCTAAAATGAAGATGGCAGTACTGGTCATTGAGATTATGGTTCCAGAATTAGAGATGAAGTTGAACCCATGGGCAGAAAGAGAATGGCTTCAGCTACTGGGCTTAGTTAGCTGCTGGGTTCTAAGCTAAATATGAAGATAAGTATATTCCTATGATAATTTTATTTAGATAGACCCCTGCTGCCATTTCCCAACACAAAGGAAAATTTAATTTTTATATCCTTCTGAAGACTTCCCTGGTGGCTCAGGTGGTAAAGCGTCTGTCTACAATGCGGGAGACCCAGGTTCGATCCCTGGGTTGGGAAGATCCCCTGGAGAAGGAAATGGCAATCCACTCCAGGACTATTGCCTGGAAAATCCCATGGACAGAGGAGCCTGGTAGGCTATAGTCCATGGGGTCGCAAAGAGTCGGACACGACTGAGCAACTTCACTTCACTTCACTTCTGAAGAGTGCACTTGCTTATAAAATCTCATCTTAAAATGTCTTCTGTTATGTATTCATTCCAAAAAATTAATTCAATTACTGTCTTTCTGATACTTTGGAATACTGAGGTGAATAAAATATAGCCATTGGCCTTAGAAAACTTACAGATTCTTGAAGAAGCAAGCATCTAAAGTAATTACATCTGTTCAGTCACTCAGTCATGTCCAACTCTTTGTGACACTATGGACTGTAACCTGCCAGGCTCCTCTGCCCAAGGGATTTTTCAGGCAAGAATACTGGATTGGCTTACGATTTCCTCCTCAATGATTACAATACAGCATGCTGAAAGCACAAGGAATAGAGTAACCCCATTAAGTCATTCAATCGACCAAATGCATGCAGTGTCTTCTATTTTATAGCACTGGTCTGGAAACACAGGAAAATCCTGAGTCCATACTTTCAATGTCATAGAAAACTTCCAAGAGAAGGTGAAAGTTGATCTGAATTTTGTAAGAGGTAGCCAGGTAAAAGCATGTGGCAGACATTATTCATTCTCCTCTTCCTGCATACAAATAGAAATCTGAATTTTTTGAGGCAGCCTTATATTAAAAGCTGCCTACCCATTCATATACCAATCTAGGTATGAGTGACCATGTAAGTGAAAAAAAAACCCTGATGAACAGGGCTTTGTTGAAAATCAGTTTTTCCCCAATGAAAATGAACTTAACTGACAGGTTCTTCCCTCTTCCTTTTATTCATGCTTGGAATGCAGATATGAAACCTAGAGATGGAATCATCATCTCTCAGCCAGAAAAACCTCCTTAAAATAATGGTAGAATAAAAAGATAGTAGGAGTCTTGGTCCCTGATGATACCATACAGCTTATATTTCCTTTGGATTTTTGTTTAAGCCATTGTAGTCACTTTTCTATTATGTACTGTTAAATACAATTCTAAGTAATAAGAAGAGTACTGGAGTTTGGTGGTAGAGAGTTCAAGGGAAACTTCCCAGGCATAGGAAACAGTGAGATTCACAAAGTAGTGGAGTGAGAAGCTCGATATGAAGAAACTATAAGGAAACACACACATAAGGAAACCAACTGATTGGAGTTATGAAGAAAAGGAGACCAGAGATGAAGCTGTAGAGGTGAGTAAAGGCCAGTTCCTTGTAATCCATATTAAGGAGTGTGAACTTTGCTGTAAAAGTAGTAGAGATCCTCTTGTGGATTTTTTCACCACTTAACATTTGCATTTTAGAGAGAACATTTTATTAGAATATTTATAAACATTTGGGAGAGACTGATGACAGGCAGATTAGATAGGAGATTTATATCATCCAGGCGATTAAAACCCAAAACTAAGTTAGTAGAAACGGGAATTTTTAGATCAGATTGGAGTTACTAATTATAGGTCTCTAGAAGAGATTCAAAATATATCAAGGAGGTAGAATCAACATAGATTGGACGTGTAAATTTGAAACAAAGAACATCTCAAGGATGATCCTCATGCTTCTGTCTTGGGCGACCAGACGATTCACCAAGATTGTACTACAGGAGGAAATGATAGTTAAGTGATGATTCAAACTCTGATATCTCTGAAAACCAGAGAAGATTTAAGTACATTTTGCCAATTGTAAAAGTACCTCTCAGGAACAGCGATAATACAGCCTCAACTGTTTAAAATGACATGTATATAAACTTAGTATTTTCAGAAAATTCCTAAGTAGATTGAGATAGAGATAGTAGTGTTTTATTTTCGTGCAATACAATATTTATGCTGTTCTTTAATATTTCTTAGAATGTGGTTAGAAACAAAAACAAAAGATAAAAACAAAGATAACAACACCAAAACAGCTATACTACAGTAACCATAGTAATGTTTTTTTGTTTCTTTCTTTGTTTCCTCTTTCAGCCCAGTTCAACTCTGTAAAAAGAAAATGATGAATGGGGAAGAATAAGAGGGAAGGAAATGTGCCATAAGAGACATTTAGCAGACATTTTTTTAAGGCGTCTGATGTAGTTTTGCATAGTTTCACACCTTTATGAATTTACTGCTATAAAGGTGGCAGGAAGATACAGGTTCCAGGCACCACTAAGTAGTGAGACAGTTTTGAGTTTTACTTGATACTTCCAATAAAATCTTTTCACAGTATCTGTGCTCCTTCAATCCAGAGTAAAGAGTGCTCACATAAAAAGCCCTAGCAGTGGCAAAAGGAGTCAAAACTCCCTGCATTCTTTTCCTTCTAGATGTCCTCTCTTTGGTTTGGTCAAGTCAAGATGAAGGGCAGAATAGATTGGCACTTGTTATCAGCCCATATAACCACCTCACAGTGAAAACAGTGATGTCCAAAGTTTAGTGACCATGACTGGAAAGGGCTGGTTGTGCCTGAACTTCTGTACTTGATTGCATAAACCAGTAGCTTATATTTAGACAAAGTAATGAGAGAAAACTGTAATTATTCATTTCATCTTGGTAGGATTTGGCTTATTGCTCCTGCCTTCTGAATTAAATTGATTTAAAAGAGACTGAAAGACTTAGAAAAGCTTCTCTTGCTACAGATGTTCTGCTCTCTTTGGCGGGGGATGGGGTTGGGTGGGGTGGTGGAGGTGGGCATCAGACCACACAGCTCACAGGTACTCAGTTCCCGGATTCCCTGGTCAAGGATTGCATCCAAGCTATGACAGTGAAAGACCAGAATCCTAACCAATAGGCCACCAGGGAACTGTTGCCTCTGCTGCTGTTCTTAAACAGTGAAAGACTGCTTCTAATACACGAGAGGGTATTGGTGGGAAGGAGAAAAACAGATGTTGTGGAATAACTAGGTTCTTATGAGCTAGAAATATTGATTAGAAAGTTGTTGACTGTGGTCACATGAACTTTATTGGCATATGGAAGGAAAAACTGAAAAAGAAAAGATTGCTTTATGAAATGTATTTTTTTGGAGACCATGTCGGTAGGTAAGTTTGAAAAGAAATCCTTGGGGGTAAAGTCAGAAACTAAGATAGTATTTGCTAAATCATCATTTCAAGGCCTAGATACCTAGTCATCAAATATATTTTTAGTTACTTGTTTAATTCACAACTTTCGGACACAGTGCTCAACAGTGAGAAGTATAAATCCCACACTCTGGGATTGGATAATAAAACAATCCAAGGGGATCTTTTTTTTTTTTCCTGATCCCACATTGCATTCATCTCATACCTTGAAGAACAAGGGCTCATTTCACTTTAAACTTTTCTTTTTCCCTGCCACAGCCTCATCACAGATGGTTTTTATACAAGTGTGTGATCTTTTTGTGATTTACCTCAATTACTCTTTCCACCTGTCATTTCCTAGAGTACTTTGCAGAACCCTAAACTATTTTAATTCCAAAGCGGTTAGTTATATATCAGTACAAAATCAAAGTCTCACCAATCAGAAAGCTAGGAATGAAATAGGTATCCATCTGTGACGGCGTTAGAGTGATTTGGGGCCAGACCTGGTGGTAAGGCAGTGACAGATGTGTACCATGGCGCTTTGCATGGAAGCAGGAAGGTGCTGGAAGAAACAATAATGCCCTAAGAGGAGTATAACAGAAGGGGAAAGAATAAGAAACAAAGCTGAACTTAGAGAAATCGCTTCTAATTTACTTTTCATTCTATCTAAAAGCTCTAGAGTGCCATCTGACCTTTCTACCAGGAGAAGCAGTAAATAATTTGTATAATTTGTATTTCATATGTGTTTTGTACCCCAAATATGGAACTCAGCCTATTTGAGAATGAGCATTCCCTGGTGGCTCAGAGGTTAAAGCGTCTGCCTCCAATGCGGGAGACCCGGGTTCGATCCCTGGGTCGGGAAGATACCTGGAGAAGGAAATGGCAATCCACTCCAGTATTCTTGCCTGGAGAATCCCATGGACGGAGAAGCCTAGTAGGTTACAGTCCACGGGGTCGCAAAGAGTCGGACACGACTGAGTGACTTTACCTTCACCTTCACCTTCATTCCTAACTGCAACATCAGTGAATTCAGAATCAACTGGACTATCAACTCCTTTTGACAGAATCTATTTGTTTCAAAGTCATGTTTTTTGCCCTTGTAAGAAGCAAGATAAACAGAGTAGTTTCAAAGAAAGTTGTGAGATAGTTGGGCTTTAAGAATTTGACTTTGACAAGTTCGAGAAGTAAAAACGGGGGGTGGGGGTAGGGGCAGGGATGTTTATCCTATTTAAAAAAAACAGAATCAATAACTAATTTATTCAACAAGCACTTATTGAATACCTTCCATGTGTCATTTGGTGATGGGCTACATACTAGACGTGTTAAAAATGAGAAGCAGGCAGGATACATTTCAATCCAGGAGAGGAAGAAGGTGATTCCATGACAGAATAGCAGGTGAGATTTTAGGTCAAATGTAGCCTTTAAGCATCTCATATTCTACCAGGTAGGTGACTATTAATACTTACATAAAGACCAGCCCTACCCGACACAGGAGGAAAGAGAGGCCCTGAAATACAGTCCTAATTTTCCTCCTATTCCTAGATAATGAAGACAATGAAAACATAGCTTTAATTGAAAACTTGATGGGAATGAGTAGAAGCTTGCATGCTTCTAAAAACTTCTGCAGGTCTCGGCCTTTCCATATTCTTATGATGAAGCCCACAGGGGTCACTTCCTTAGTATATCCCCCAGTGAGGAGCCATTAGCTTTTACTTTACTTTTTAAAAATAGACTCTATTTTTTAGAGCAGTTTTAGGTTCACAGCAAAAGTGAGGAGAAAGTATGGGGAGTTCCCATAAACACACTAACCCCACACATGCATAGCACTCCTTTTGACAGAATCTATTTGTTTCAAAGTCATGTTTTTTGCCCTTGTAAGAAGCAAGATAAACAGAGTAGTTTCAAAGAAAGTTGTGAGATAGTTGGGCTTTAAGAATTTGACTTTGACAAGTTCGAGAAGTAAAAACGGGGGGTGGGGGTAGGGGCAGGGATGTTTATCCTATTTAAAAAAAACAGAATCAATAACTAATTTATTCAACAAGCACTTATTGAATACCTTCCATGTGTCATTTGGTGATGGGCTACATACTAGACGTGTTAAAAATGAGAAGCAGGCAGGATACATTTCAATCCAGGAGAGGAAGAAGGTGATTCCATGACAGAATAGCAGGTGAGATTTTAGGTCAAATGTAGCCTTTAAGGATCTCATATTCTACCAGGTAGATGACTATTAATACTTACATAAAGACCAGCCCTACCCGACACAGGAGGAAAGAGAGGCCCTGAAATACAGTCCTAATTTTCCTCCTATTCCTAGATAATGAAGACAATGAAAACATAGCTTTAATTGAAAACTTGATGGGAATGAGTAGAAGCTTGCATGCTTCTAAAAACTTCTGCAGGTCTCGGCCTTTCCATATTCTTATGATGAAGCCCACAGGGGTCACTTCCTTAGTATATCCCCCAGTGAGGAGCCATTAGCTTTTACTTTACTTTTTAAAAATAGACTCTATTTTTTAGAGCAGTTTTAGGTTCACAGCAAAAGTGAGGAGAAAGTATGGGGAGTTCCCATAAACACACTAACCCCACACATGCATAGCCTGGCCTACTATCAACATCCTCCACCAGGGCGGTGTGTTTATTACCAATGAGGAACCTACATCAACACATCATGATCAGCCAAAGCCCATTGTTTATGTTAGCTTCGCTCTTGGTGCCAGCACCCCACAGTGTCAGTCACTCAGTCGTGTCCACCTCTCTGACCCCATGGACTGTAGCCCGCCAGGCTCCTCTGTCCATCGGATTTTCCAGGCATGCATACTGGAGTGGGTGGCCATTCCCTTCTCCAGGGGATCTTCCTGACCCAGGGATCGAACTTGAGTCTCGTGCGTTGCAGGCAGATTCTTTACCATCTGAGTCACCAGGGAAGCTATATTCAGGGAAGCTTAGCAGGGAAACTGCAATAGGAAAGTACGTTTTATGGGTTTTGACAAATGCATAATAACGTGGATCCACCGTTATTGTTCAAGAGAATAGTTTCACTGCCCTAAACATCTCCTCTGCCCTGCCGATTCATCCCTCCCTCCACCCTAACACCTGGCAACCACTGATCTTTTTACCATCTACACAGTTTTGCCTTTTCTAGCGTGTCACAGAGTTGGAATCAAACAGTATGTATTCTTTTTAGATTGGTTTCCTTTTTCTCAGTAATATCCCTGATAGCTTAAGTGGTAATGAACCCACCTGCNTCTTTTTACCATCTACACAGTTTTGCCTTTTCTAGCGTGTCACAGAGTTGGAATCAAACAGTATGTATTCTTTTTAGATTGGTTTCCTTTTTCTCAGTAATATCCCTGATAGCTTAAGTGGTAATGAACCCACCTGAAATAAAGGAGACACAGGTTTGATCCCTGAGTCAGGAAGATCCCCTGGAGAAGGGAATGGCCACCCACTGCAGTATTCTTGCCTGGAAAGTCTGATGGACAGAGGAGCCTGGCGGGCTACAGTCAATAACGTAGCAAAGAGGTGGACACAACTAAGCATGCATGCACTATACATTTATGATTCTTTCAGTTTTTCATGGCTTAATGGCTCATTTCTTCTTAGCACTAAATAACACAATTGCCCTCATCTCACACGCTAGTAAAGTAATGCTCAAAATTCTCCAAGCCAGGCTTCAGCAATATGTGAACCGTGAACNCCAACATAAATACATACATAGATTCACCAGTAGCATGTACAAGAAATTTCACAGCAGCATCATATGAGAACCAGCAAGTAAATATTTATCAACAGGAAAATGGATACATAAAGTATATTCAGTTAACTCAATGCTTCACAGCTATGAAATCGAGCAGACAACTGCCACAGGCAGCAATGTGGAGGAAACTCACAAACACCATGTTCAGTGAAAGCTGTCAGCCACAAAAGACTACATACTCTTTGATTACAGTTATATAAAGTTCAAAAACACAAACCTAATCTATGATAATAAATAGTGATTAATTTTGAGTAGGAGGAGGATAATGAATGGGAAGGGGAATGTTCTATTTGACTTGGGGAATGGTTACGTAGAGGTTTTTATTTTTTTGGGGGGCGGTGGGGGTTGTTTGTTTGACACACCACACAGCTCGTGGAATCTCAGTTCCCCGACCAGGGATAGAACTCTGGCCGTGGCATTGAAAGCCCAGAGTCCTAACCACTAGGCAACCAGGAAACTCCCACACAGATCTCTTCATGCTGTGAAAATTCATTGAGCTGTATGCTTGTGATTTGTATACTTTTTAGAATGCATATTGTTATATTTCAATATAAACATTTATTAAAGAATATAGAACCTCAGTTGGCCCTTTTGAGATCTAGAAAAGCTATATGGTTATCTATGACAGGAAGCCTACATTTTTTCCAACCTTCACTTATTGGGAATTAGTAGACTACACAATGGGTTAATCTCACGAGCTAAGGATAGCATTTTTATAGATAAGGTGGAATTGGGACTTTGGTGTGTCTGATTTGAAAGCCTATGCTCACAGCCACTATCCTGTACTACCTTCTATTATGATTATATACTCTCTTCCAGACTTATTTATGCTAAACATCTGTGGTTCTGTGTATTTTCTTTTCCCATTTTATTTTATGACACAGAGGGATAGCAAAATGCTAAGTGTATCCTCAATTATGTTTCATGACACCAAAATAAAGTTGAAAGACATTTGTTTGCTCTAAACAAGGCCAACTGAGTATCATATGTATGTATGTATTATTTTTGGTGTGTTGTGCTCATAAGCCTTAGGAATATGTACGTGATATGTCATTGTATCTTTCGAATAGTTTTTCACTTGTTTCAAAATGCTTCTCATGCAGACAATCTCACTGAATTTTCTGTGTTGGACATTTAACATTTTGTTTCCCCTCTCAGGATATATTGGGTTGGCCAAAAAGTTCTTCCAGGTTTTCTGTTAAGATGTAATGGAGAAACCTGAAATGAATTTCTCTGTCAACCCAACACTAATTCAAAATCTCTCAGGGTCTGGAAGCAGTTTAATTTTTTCCAATGTGCATTGACTTGTATGGAGATAGTAAATTGTATCTGTCACTGTTCATCTGTTGTCCAGGGATAATATTTGTTTAGTTCCCCAGGAGTGTGTTTTAATTCCCACCCCCGCCATCTTGACTAACTCTAATATTCATCCTTCTCTGGTTCTTAATAAATTGGTGAAACTGCAACCCACCAGTCATTTAGCACCTCCCTATTAACCATTCATACACACTGAAATTCAGTCATTCATTTTTACTCTTAGCTTTCCACCTCTTAAACATTTAATATTCCATAGCTAAAGTAGCACATGCTCACCCTCTAGTTATAAGCTTAATATGTAAGCACGGAAAGATGTGGGAATAGTACTGTTTTCACAGAAGCGCTTTCCTCCTGCGCTGCTGCTGCTGCTGCTGCTAAGTCGCTTCAGTCGTGTCCGACTCTGTGCGACCCCAGAGATGGCAGCCCACTAGGCTCCCCATCCCTGGGATTCTCCAGGCAAGAACACTGGAGGGGATTGCCATTTCCTTCTCCAATGCATGAAAGTGAAAAGTCAAAGTGAAGTCGCTCAGTCCTGTTGGACTCTTAGCGACCCCATGGACTGTAGCCCATCAGGCTCCTCCATCCATGGGATTTTCCAGGCAAGAGTACTGGAGTGGGGTGCCATTGCCTTCCCCGTTCCCCCTAGAGGTTAACTATTTAGATTGTTTATTGAGTATCATAGATGATTCTTCTCTATTTTTGCATTAAAGATAGCTTGTCCAGTATTCTAGCTTTGTTCATGTATTCATTATTATTGCTTTAACTGGTTAAATTCACTTGATATGGTTGAACACATATATTCCTAAGACAATTTATGGTTTAAATGTTCAGCTCATTTTTAATATATAGCAATAGTTTCAAAAACATCAAAGTTTAATATGCACATCTTTATTTGTGATGTGATTATCGATTTTTTTCATTTAATTTTTTAGAGACTATACTACAGAACTCCTAAAAGGGCAAAAGCATATAAAGCATTATTTCCAAAAGTAAGGCTTGCAAAATCAATAATTAACATGACAAGGTTGTTAAATGTTTGACATCCTTAACAATGTAATGCATAGAGCTAGCCCGGAAGACCGTTAAGTAAATATGATCTATATTATGGAGAAGAGTAGGTCCTCATTCCCTTAGGTAGATGCAGTAAACTAAGAAATCTTACTCTTAAAAAAAAGTTACTGGAGTATAGTTGATTCACAATGTTGAGTTCATTTCTGCTGCACAGCAAAGTGATTCCTTTAATAGAGCTAGCCCGGAAGACCGTTAAGTAAATATGATCTATATTATGGAGAAGAGTAGGTCCTCATTCCCTTAGGTAGATGCAGTAAACTAAGAAATCTTACTCTTAAAAAAAAGTTACTGGAGTATAGTTGATTCACAATGTTGAGTTCATTTCTGCTGCACAGCAAAGTGATTCCTTTATGGTTTATCACAGGATATTAAATATAGTTCACTGTGCTATACAGTAAGACCTTGTTGTTTATCACATTTTTATTATAGAGTTTAGGCACTAATTTTAGAGCAGCTAACAACTCGCTAACAACTTTGAACTTGTTCAGAGTTAAAAACAATGACACACCACATGCTCTCTCAGCACCTTTCAATAACCTGCCTGTTTCAACACTTGGTAGCTTCAGATCAGATTATAGGATGAGATGGCTGGATGGCATCACTGACTCGATGGACGTGAGTCTGAGTGAATTCCGGGAGATGGTGAGGGACAGGGAGGCCTGGCGTGCTGCGATTCATGGGGTCGCAAAGAGTCAGACACTACAGAGCGACTGAACTGAACTGAACAGCAAATGATGACACCAAACAGAATTATACTAAAATTTAAAAAGTCTAAAGTGTTGGCTAGGAAATGGAACAGCAGGAATTCTTATATACTGCTGATGGAAGTGTAAATTGGTACAACCACTTTGGAAAATTGCTTCTCTATCTTGATTAAAGCTGAATATATGCTTAACCTATGACCCAGAAATTCCATACCGACATAAATACATACATGGATTCACCAGTAGCATGTACAAGAAATTTCACAGCAGCATCATATGAGAACCAGCAAGTAAATGTTTATGAACAGGAAAATGGGTACATAATATATATTCAGTTAATTCTATGCTTCACAGCTATGAAATCGAAGAAACAACTGCCACAGGCAGCAATGTGGAGGAAACTCACAAACACCATGTTGAGTGAAAGCTGTCAGCCACAAAAGACTACATACTCTTTGATTACAGTTATATAAAGTTCAAAAACACAAACCTAATCTATGATAATAAATAGTGATTAATTTTCAGTAGAAGAGATGGCAAGAATACACAGAAGAACTGTACAGAAAACATCTTCACAAAAAAAAAAAGAAAAGAAAACATCTTCACGACCCAGATACTCATGAGGATGTGATCACTAATCTAGAGCCAGATATCTTGGAATGTGAAGTCAAGTGGGCCTTAGAAAGCATCACTACGAACAAAGCTAGTGGAGGTGATGGAATTCCAGTTGAGCTGTTTCAAATCCTGAAAGATGATGCGGTGAAAGTGCTGCACTCAATATGCCAGCAAATTTGGAAAACTCAGCAGTGGCCCCAGGACTGGAAAAGGTCGGTTTCCATTCCAATTCCAAAGTAGGCAATGCCAAAGAATGCTCAAACTACCACACAACTGCACTCATCTCACACGCTAGTAAAGTAATGCTCAAAATTCTCCAAGCCAGGCTTCAGCAATATGTGAACCGTGAACTCCCTGATGTTCAAGCTGGTTTTAGAACAGGCAGAGGAACCAGAGATCAAAATGCCAACATCCGCTGGATCGTGGAAAAAGCAAGAGAGTTCCAGAAAAACATCTATTTCTGCTTTATTGACTATGCCAAAGCCTTTGACTGTGTGGATCACAATAAACTGTAGAAAATTCTGAAAGAGATGGGAATACCAGACTACCTAACCTGCCTCTTGAGAAATCTGTATGCAGGTCAGGAAGCAACAGCTAGAACTGGACATGGAACAACAGACTGGTTCCAAATAGGAAAAGGAGTATGTCAAGGCTGTATATTGTCTCCCTGCTTATTTAACTTATATGCAGAGTACATCATGAGAAACGCTGGAATGGAAGAAACACAAGCTGGAATGAAGATTGCCGGGAGAAATATCAATAACNTTACATCAGCATGTCTAATTCCGGGAAGGTCAATAATTCATTTCTGACTATGGCAGTTTCGTCAAATTTGGGGGTGAGGGAATGCCTGTGGGTGTCACTGACTGCTGCTGGCAGGCCTGAGGCGTTAACAAGAGCGAAGACCAAATTGAAGGGAAGAAGTGGTTGTGGTAGAAGATCAGCAACAAATTCATAAGATGTCAGCCATGATTTCAACCAACGGCCCAGAGAGCAGGGAGATAAATCTGTTAAAACAATGGGATGAGTAAGAATAAATACAGGGCACAGGTCATGCTGGAAGTACAGGAAGAATTGGAATAGCATATTCATGCGGGAATCGTGTCAGAAGCCAGGATATTGCAAGTAGATATAATCTATTGAAACTCAACCCAAGAAACATGGCAAACTCATGTGGGACATTGTGGCATGGAGCAACAGTACAACTACCCCCACACACAGCACCTACACACACATGCACACACTTCTAGCCCCACATGGCTGTCCTATATTGTTCCATTTCATTATCACTTTCTAACATGCTTCACAATTAACTTAACCATGTTCTCTCTCTTGCTCCCTACAGAATGGAAGGTACTGAGGTAGACAGGCTTGTATGTTTCGTTTATTGAATATGCATATACAACAGTGTCTGGAATATGATAGGCTCTCAAGAACTATTTGCTGGCTAAGTGATTTTTAAGAAATGAGTATGAGAACTCATTGCAGAGTGCCTTAGTGAAGGGTCGAAACACCCTGCGCTCAATATGATGCACTATTTATCAACTGCTGTTTCTATAGTCATGTGGACTCTACTTTTAAGTATAGGTTCTTGGGACTTCCCTGGCAGTCCAGTGGTTAAGACTCCTCGCTTCCCCTGCAGGGGGCACAGGGTTCGATCTCTGGTGGGGAAACTCTCTGCATGCTGCTTGGCATGGCCAAAAGAGAAAAAAAAAAGTACAGGTTCTCTCTGTCTGCTGGTTTTTAGACTAATAGAACGGACACCCATCAAAGTGAGCTGAGGAAAGGGGAGAGCAACAGGAGAGGGGTTCAGAGGATACTGAAGGGTGAGGGCATGATATATTCTCTAGGGCCCTGTTGTCCATTATAAGGATTTTGGCTTTGAGTCCAAATGAGGTGGGATGCCATTGGAACGTTTTGAGGAGTAGAGTGACTTGATCTGACATATATTTGAACAGAATCTCTTGAAATGCTGTGTGAAAAATAAACTAGAGGGGTAAAAAGGCCAAAGCTGGAAGACCAGTGAAGAGACTACTACAATAATCCAGAACACAGATGATGATGGCTTGGAATTGAGTGGTAGCATCAGAGGTTTTGAGAACTGGTCAGACTGAGGGTATCTTTTGAAGGCATAGCCAATGGGATTCCTTGATGGATTGGATATGGTGTTTGATAGAAGGAGAATGAATCAAGGAAGATGATAGTGTTTTTGCCCTGAGCACATGGAAGAAGGGAAATCTCATTTTATTGAGACACTTGGTTGTTGAATGATTGAGGATGTTGAAAAAAATACTTCGGGGATTGAATGCATTTTCAGATCATGTTTCTTCCTTCAGTGAGGCAGGATGATAGTGGCCATGGATGCTAATCATTTCAGTGTTGATTGTGTAAGTCAACAAAGCTGTGAGTAGGGTTTTGAGGGTTGATTTTTCTTTTTACTCTTGAGATTAAATATGATCCAATACAAAGAATATTCAGAATATCTATCATGGAAGGAATAGATTTTATTATAGCAGATTAATGAGCACATTAAGATGAGATCATTTAGTGTTTTACAATGAAATTCACCAAAAGAAATGAAGTAGTTTTGGTGTCTATTGGTCATCTTAAATTCACTGATACCAGTAAACTATAAATTAAATATATGTATGCATACAAAGTAGAAACCACTAGCAAAAACAAGGTCAGAGAAACAAGAAGCCACACTATATTAAACTGAAAACGCTACACACACATAACTCTGAAGTTACACTACTTTCTGCAAGTGAAATCTTAAGGAGTGTGTTACTGATTTCACTTTTGTGGAAAATCTGTACAAACTCGGTATGGTTAATATTATGGCATTTGTTAAGAAAAAAAAAAATTAGGGACACAGTCATCTCCTTTGATCCAGAACTCCATTTCTACTACTTTCTCCTGAGGTGATATTAAGAACAATGTGCACAAAGATTTACCTCCCAGAGTGTTCCTCAGGGCTTTTGTTATAATAAAAATTGGAGAGCATTTAAACAGCTAAATCTAGAGTATTTGAGTAAATGATGCACATTCAGTCCGTGGAATACTATACAGCCAGTTCAAAGAATATTGTCAAAGTGCGCCTATTAGTACACAAAAACCTGCCTGACATATTGAGTGAAAAAACAAGTTAGAAAACAAAATTACGTATGACCCCATTTGAAGACTTGTGCAGTTAATCTATTTTGAACAAAAAAATTCTGCAAGCGGATACCACAAAATGGTAACTGGTTATCACTGGTGGGATTATGGAGAGATTCTATGATTATCTCTATTTACTAAAATAAATCTGTACTGCATTTATAATAAAAATATACAAATGCATGGAACAGCAGTGATTACATTAGACAGAGATATTTCATGCTTTAAAAAGATACACAAGTCTTGTTTTCCCTGGAGACACACCCTTGTTCATGAATCACAGGATAAACCTTTAACAGCATATTATTACTGGCACTCCCTGGCTACAGTGTTTCTGATTGCTGCTGCTGCTGTTGCTGCTGCTGTGTCGCTTCGGTCGTGTCCGAATCTGTGCGACCCCACATACGGCAGCCCACCAGGCTCCCCTGTCCCTAGGATTCTCCAGGCAAGAACACTGGAGTGGGCTGCCATTGCCTTCTCCAATGCATGAAAGTGAAAAGTGAAAGTGAAGTCGCTCAGTCGTGTCCGACTCTTCGGGACTCCCTGGACTGCAGCCTGCCAGACTCCTCCGTCCATGGGATTTTCCAGGCAAGAGTACTGGAGTGGGTTGCCATTGCCTTCTCTGATTTCTGATTGAGATAAGTATAAATAATGAGTCACCAAATTCAGGGCTCTCACAAAAAGCCCTTCCAACGGGAGAAATGTGGCTAAAGTTCATAAGATGACTTTAGGTGTTTTAGCAATTAAAGTAATTATTTAAGCAAATAACAATTAGCATGAATTCTCAGAGAACCTTCCGTGCTTTTTCATTAGCTATACAAAAAAAAAAAAAAGCAGGGTGTGTGTGTGGGGGGGTTAGATTGGGAAGGACACTCCCAATAGAAATGAGAGAGCAGATAGCCAGTATCTTTAATTTTCTCACCTTTTTCTCCATCTGGCCAGGCAAATAATGTAGAAATGGCCAACAGTAGATTATGCTGGGTGATGGGGGGTGGGGGTGGGGAAGCAACGTGGATAATTGAAATCCACAGATAATTCAGAAACCTAATTTTACCAAATAGTTGCAACCACCTCCTGGACAGAACCCTTCAGTAGAGCTGCTAATGAGAAGCATAATTGAGTGTTTTGAGTTCATCTGCTTTCAGTTATCCTTTGCAGGTGCTAATGAACAGTGAGGTGGTCAAAAGGCTGTCAGCCAAAGGGAGTGGTAGGAGCAAAAGCAAGACATGGATAACACCAGAAACTGGATAATCAGCCTCAAAATAGGTGAGTTGACTACAGTGAGGATCAGCTATTAATTATCTGCTTAACTAAATTCCACAAAGATATATGTCAGGAAAACAGATTTTCATATTAAGGGTTTTCATGTATGCAGAGTCTATCTTGGCTAACCTGATTTATGGTGTAGTCTTAGAAATTCTCTATACTGCAGTGATTTTTCCTGGGCAGCAATGATAGGCTATTTACTGTCAGAGCACAGCTAATCAACTACAGGCTCCTCTGCTAAATATGGCCAACAGACTGCTTATGAGTCAGAACTCTGGCAGACAGCCCTTCTTTGGACCAATGGGAATGTGATTGCCTCTCTCCCGTGCCTTTCTGGGAGACAACATACGCATTGCTGGTATCCACATCCTTTTGTTTTTATTATTGCTCCAAATTCATGTTTTAGTAAACAGCCATTTGAAAGTACTGTTATGGTGAACATTTTGTGGTTTATGGTAAGCCTTTGGTTTTCAAGAATTGTTGAAAATAAATGTTTCTAAAGTGCAGTGCAGTTAGTTTCAAATATTACACAATAAACTCTAATATTTGTAACTAAAACTCTATCTATGTTTGATTAGCAATTTAGCTCTCAAATAGTTATGAAAGTAATTTTCTTTCATAAGGCTGTACTTTAGGACAAATTACTTGATACATTCACTAATATTCAGAGCTTCTCAACTATATCTACATATGATTATGACTGTAGCTCTTTGTGGTGGTAGCAAAACTGATTTCCATTTTTGGCAGTAGTTGGAAAAAAGTACACTATAAACTATCTGATATTTGTAAATAAAACTGTAACTGCACATGAATATTTGTTATGTTTTCTAGAGCAATTGTGAGAGTAATCTCCATTTATAAGACTTGTTTTGAGGAAATGAGAGTTTTAATCATTTTAGTATCAACTCTTCTTTCTTGATGCTGTCCTATGATAGTGTGTCCCTTTGCCCATATTGTGAGTGAAAGGGCAAATGAACTAGTTTTATCTAATGTGAATTGTTTAAGTCACTTGAATATTCTCAATAACTCATTAACTTTTGCTTTCAGTTCAGCTGATTTCAGTCACTGGGTCACATCCGACTCTTTGTGACCCCAGGGACTACAACACGCCAGGCCTTCCTGTCCATCGCCAACCCCCAGAGCTTCCTCAAACTCATGTCCATCAAGTCAGTGATGGCATTCAGCCATCTCATCCTCTGTCATCCTCTTCTCATCCTGCCTTGAATCTTTCCCAGCATCAGGGTCTTTTCCAGTGAGTCAGTTCTTCGCCTCAGGTGGCCAAAACATTGGAGCTTCAGCTTCAGCATCAGTCCTTCCAATGAATATTCAGGAATGATTTCCTTTTGGATTCAATGGTTTGATCTCTTTGCTTTCCAAGGGACTCTCAAGAGTCTTCTCCAACATCACAGTTCAAAAGCATCAATTGTTCAGCGCTAAAGCTGAGTGGTCCAGCTTTATTTATGGTCCAACTCTCACATCCATACATGACTACTGGAAAAACCATAGCTTTGACTAGACGGACCTTTGTCAGCAAAGCAGTGTCTCCCCTTTTTAATATGCTGTCTGCGTCAGTCAGAGCTTTTCTTCCAAGGAGCAAGCATCTTTGTTGTTTGATTTCATGGCTGCAGTCACCATCTGCAGTGATTTTGGAGCCCCAGAAAACAAAGTCTGTCACTGTTTCCATTGTTTCCCCATCTGTTTGTCATGAAGTGATGGGACCTGATGCCATGATCTTTGTTTTGTGAATGTTGAGTTTTAAGCCAGCTTTTTCACTCTCCTATTTAACTTTCATGAAGAGGCTCTTTAGTTCCTCTTTTGCTTTCTGCCATAAGGATGGTGTCAACCTGCATATCTGACGTTATCCCTATTTCTTCCAGCAATCTTGATTCCAGCTTGTGCTTCATCCAGCCCGGCATCTTGCACGATGCACTCTGCATATAAGCTAAATAAGCAGGGTGACAATATACAGCCTTGACGTAGTCCTTTCCCAATTCGGAAGCAGTCCGTTGTTGCATGTCCGGTTCTAATTGTTGTTTCTTGACCTGCATACAGATTTCTCAGGAGGCAGGTCAGGTGGTCTGGTATGCCCATCTCTTGAAAAATTTTCCACAGTTTGTTGTGAGCCACACAGTCAAAGGCCTTGGCATAGTCAATAAAGCAGAAGTAGATATTTTTCTGGAACTCTCTTGCTTTTTGTATGATCCAACAGATGTTGGCAATTTGATCTCTGTTTCCTCTGCCTTTTCTAAATCCAGCTTGAACATCTGGAAGTTCTCAGTTCACATACTGTTGGAGCCTCTGTTGGAGAATTTTGAGCATTAATTTGCTAGAGTGTGAGATGAGTACAACTGTGCGGTAGTTTGAAGATTCTTTGGCATTGCCATTCTTTGGGATTGGAATGAAAACTGACCTCTTCCAGTCCTGTGNTATGGTGTTTGATAGAAGGAGAATGAATCAAGGAAGATGATAGTGTTTTTGCCCTGAGCACATGGAAGAAGGGAAATCTCATTTTATTGAGACACTTGGTTGTTGAATGATTGAGGATGTTGAAAAAAATACTTCGGGGATTGAATGCATTTTCAGATCATGTTTCTTCCTTCAGTGAGGCAGGATGATAGTGGCCATGGATGCTAATCATTTCAGTGTTGATTGTGTAAGTCAACAAAGCTGTGAGTAGGGTTTTGAGGGTTGATTTTTCTTTTTACTCTTGAGATTAAATATGATCCAATACAAAGAATATTCAGAATATCTATCATGGAAGGAATAGATTTTATTATAGCAGATTAATGAGCACATTAAGATGAGATCATTTAGTGTTTTACAATGAAATTCACCAAAAGAAATGAAGTAGTTTTGGTGTCTATTGGTCATCTTAAATTCACTGATACCAGTAAACTATAAATTAAATATATGTATGCATACAAAGTAGAAACCACTAGCAAAAACAAGGTCAGAGAAACAAGAAGCCACACTATATTAAACTGAAAACGCTACACACACATAACTCTGAAGTTACACTACTTTCTGCAAGTGAAATCTTAAGGAGTGTGTTACTGATTTCACTTTTGTGGAAAATCTGTACAAACTCGGTATGGTTAATATTATGGCATTTGTTAAGAAAAAAAAAAATTAGGGACACAGTCATCTCCTTTGATCCAGAACTCCATTTCTACTACTTTCTCCTGAGGTGATATTAAGAACAATGTGCACAAAGATTTACCTCCCAGAGTGTTCCTCAGGGCTTTTGTTATAATAAAAATTGGAGAGCATTTAAACAGCTAAATCTAGAGTATTTGAGTAAATGATGCACATTCAGTCCGTGGAATACTATACAGCCAGTTCAAAGAATATTGTCAAAGTGCGCCTATTAGTACACAAAAACCTGCCTGACATATTGAGTGAAAAAACAAGTTAGAAAACAAAATTACGTATGACCCCATTTGAAGACTTGTGCAGTTAATCTATTTTGAACAAAAAAATTCTGCAAGCGGATACCACAAAATGGTAACTGGTTATCACTGGTGGGATTATGGAGAGATTCTATGATTATCTCTATTTACTAAAATAAATCTGTACTGCATTTATAATAAAAATATACAAATGCATGGAACAGCAGTGATTACATTAGACAGAGATATTTCATGCTTTAAAAAGATACACAAGTCTTGTTTTCCCTGGAGACACACCCTTGTTCATGAATCACAGGATAAACCTTTAACAGCATATTATTACTGGCACTCCCTGGCTACAGTGTTTCTGATTGCTGCTGCTGCTGTTGCTGCTGCTGTGTCGCTTCGGTCGTGTCCGAATCTGTGCGACCCCACATACGGCAGCCCACCAGGCTCCCCTGTCCCTAGGATTCTCCAGGCAAGAACACTGGAGTGGGCTGCCATTGCCTTCTCCAATGCATGAAAGTGAAAAGTGAAAGTGAAGTCGCTCAGTCGTGTCCGACTCTTCGGGACTCCCTGGACTGCAGCCTGCCAGACTCCTCCGTCCATGGGATTTTCCAGGCAAGAGTACTGGAGTGGGTTGCCATTGCCTTCTCTGATTTCTGATTGAGATAAGTATAAATAATGAGTCACCAAATTCAGGGCTCTCACAAAAAGCCCTTCCAACGGGAGAAATGTGGCTAAAGTTCATAAGATGACTTTAGGTGTTTTAGCAATTAAAGTAATTATTTAAGCAAATAACAATTAGCATGAATTCTCAGAGAACCTTCCGTGCTTTTTCATTAGCTATACAAAAAAAAAAAAAAGCAGGGTGTGTGTGTGGGGGGGTTAGATTGGGAAGGACACTCCCAATAGAAATGAGAGAGCAGATAGCCAGTATCTTTAATTTTCTCACCTTTTTCTCCATCTGGCCAGGCAAATAATGTAGAAATGGCCAACAGTAGATTATGCTGGGTGATGGGGGGTGGGGGTGGGGAAGCAACGTGGATAATTGAAATCCACAGATAATTCAGAAACCTAATTTTACCAAATAGTTGCAACCACCTCCTGGACAGAACCCTTCAGTAGAGCTGCTAATGAGAAGCATAATTGAGTGTTTTGAGTTCATCTGCTTTCAGTTATCCTTTGCAGGTGCTAATGAACAGTGAGGTGGTCAAAAGGCTGTCAGCCAAAGGGAGTGGTAGGAGCAAAAGCAAGACATGGATAACACCAGAAACTGGATAATCAGCCTCAAAATAGGTGAGTTGACTACAGTGAGGATCAGCTATTAATTATCTGCTTAACTAAATTCCACAAAGATATATGTCAGGAAAACAGATTTTCATATTAAGGGTTTTCATGTATGCAGAGTCTATCTTGGCTAACCTGATTTATGGTGTAGTCTTAGAAATTCTCTATACTGCAGTGATTTTTCCTGGGCAGCAATGATAGGCTATTTACTGTCAGAGCACAGCTAATCAACTACAGGCTCCTCTGCTAAATATGGCCAACAGACTGCTTATGAGTCAGAACTCTGGCAGACAGCCCTTCTTTGGACCAATGGGAATGTGATTGCCTCTCTCCCGTGCCTTTCTGGGAGACAACATACGCATTGCTGGTATCCACATCCTTTTGTTTTTATTATTGCTCCAAATTCATGTTTTAGTAAACAGCCATTTGAAAGTACTGTTATGGTGAACATTTTGTGGTTTATGGTAAGCCTTTGGTTTTCAAGAATTGTTGAAAATAAATGTTTCTAAAGTGCAGTGCAGTTAGT
Source organism: Oreotragus oreotragus (assembly GCA_006410675.1). Taxonomy (NCBI): domain Eukaryota; kingdom Metazoa; phylum Chordata; class Mammalia; order Artiodactyla; family Bovidae; genus Oreotragus; species Oreotragus oreotragus. The sequence continues at coordinate 391,363 of SJYX01014457.1, forward strand.
TTCAAATATTACACAATAAACTCTAATATTTGTAACTAAAACTCTATCTATGTTTGATTAGCAATTTAGCTCTCAAATAGTTATGAAAGTAATTTTCTTTCATAAGGCTGTACTTTAGGACAAATTACTTGATACATTCACTAATATTCAGAGCTTCTCAACTATATCTACATATGATTATGACTGTAGCTCTTTGTGGTGGTAGCAAAACTGATTTCCATTTTTGGCAGTAGTTGGAAAAAAGTACACTATAAACTATCTGATATTTGTAAATAAAACTGTAACTGCACATGAATATTTGTTATGTTTTCTAGAGCAATTGTGAGAGTAATCTCCATTTATAAGACTTGTTTTGAGGAAATGAGAGTTTTAATCATTTTAGTATCAACTCTTCTTTCTTGATGCTGTCCTATGATAGTGTGTCCCTTTGCCCATATTGTGAGTGAAAGGGCAAATGAACTAGTTTTATCTAATGTGAATTGTTTAAGTCACTTGAATATTCTCAATAACTCATTAACTTTTGCTTTCAGTTCAGCTGATTTGAGTCACTGGGTCACATCCGACTCTTTGTGACCCCAGGGACTACAACACGCCAGGCCTTCCTGTCCATCGCCAACCCCCAGAGCTTCCTCAAACTCATGTCCATCAAGTCAGTGATGGCATTCAGCCATCTCATCCTCTGTCATCCTCTTCTCATCCTGCCTTGAATCTTTCCCAGCATCAGGGTCTTTTCCAGTGAGTCAGTTCTTCGCCTCAGGTGGCCAAAACATTGGAGCTTCAGCTTCAGCATCAGTCCTTCCAATGAATATTCAGGAATGATTTCCTTTTGGATTCAATGGTTTGATCTCTTTGCTTTCCAAGGGACTCTCAAGAGTCTTCTCCAGCATCACAGTTCAAAAGCATCAATTCTTCAGCGCTAAAGCTGAGTGGTCCAGCTTTATTTATGGTCCAACTCTCACATCCATACATGACTACTGGAAAAACCATAGCTTTGACTAGACGGACCTTTGTCAGCAAAGCAATGTCTCCCCTTTTTAATATGCTGTCTGTGTCAGTCAGAGCTTTTCTTCCAAGGAGCAAGCATCTTTGTTGTTTGATTTCATGGCTGCAGTCACCATCTGCAGTGATTTTGGAGCCCCAGAAAACAAAGTCTCTCACTGTTTCCATTGTTTCCCCATCTGTTTGTCATGAAGTGATGGGACCTGATGCCATGATCTTTGTTTTGTGAATGTTGAGTTTTAAGCCAGCTTTTTCACTCTCCTATTTAACTTTCATGAAGAGGCTCTTTAGTTCCTCTTTTGCTTTCTGCCATAAGGATGGTGTCAACCTGCATATCTGACGTTATCCCTATTTCTTCCAGCAATCTTGATTCCAGCTTGTGCTTCATCCAGCCCGGCATCTTGCACGATGCACTCTGCATATAAGCTAAATAAGCAGGGTGACAATATACAGCCTTGACGTAGTCCTTTCCCAATTCGGAAGCAGTCCGTTGTTGCATGTCCGGTTCTAATTGTTGTTTCTTGACCTGCATACAGATTTCTCAGGAGGCAGGTCAGGTGGTCTGGTATGCCCATCTCTTGAAAAATTTTCCACAGTTTGTTGTGAGCCACACAGTCAAAGGCCTTGGCATAGTCAATAAAGCAGAAGTAGATATTTTTCTGGAACTCTCTTGCTTTTTGTATGATCCAACAGATGTTGGCAATTTGATCTCTGTTTCCTCTGCCTTTTCTAAATCCAGCTTGAACATCTGGAAGTTCTCAGTTCACATACTGTTGGAGCCTCTGTTGGAGAATTTTGAGCATTAATTTGCTAGAGTGTGAGATGAGTACAACTGTGCGGTAGTTTGAAGATTCTTTGGCATTGCCATTCTTTGGGATTGGAATGAAAACTGACCTCTTCCAGTCCTGTGGCCACTGCTGAGTTTTCCAAATGTGCTGACATATTGGCGCAGCACTTTAGCAGCAGCATCTTTTAGGATTTGGCATACCTCAGCTGGAATTCCATCATCTCCACTAGCTTTGTTCATAGTGATGATCCTAAAGCCCACTTGACTTCACACTCCATGATGTCTGGCTCTAAGTGAGTTATCACACCAACATGGTTTTCTGAGTCATTAAGGTCTTATTTGTATAGTTCTTCTGTGTATTCTTTCCACTTCTTCTTACTATCTTCTACTTCTGTTAGATGCGTACCATTTCTGTCCTTTACTCTGCCCATCTTTGCATGAAATGTTCCCCTGATGTCTCTAATGTTCTTGAAGAGATCTCTAGTCTTTTCCATTCTATTGCTTTCCTCTATTTCTTTGCACTGATCACTGAGGGAGGTGTTCTCATCTATCCTTGCTATTCTTTGGAACGCTGCATTCAGATGGCTATATCTTTCCTTTCCTCCTTTGTCTTTAGCTTCTCTTCTTTTCTCAGCTATTTGGAAGGCCTCCTCAGACAACCATTTTTCCTTTCGCATTTCCTTTTCTTGGAGATGGTCTTGATCACTGCCTCCTGTCCAATGTGATGAATCTCCATGTATAGTTCTTCAGGCACTGTGTCACATCTAGTCCCTTGAATCTATTTGTCACTTCCACTGTCTAAAGGGATTTGATTTAGGTCATACCTGAATGGTCTGGTGGCTTTCCCTACTTTCTTCAATTTAAGTCTGAATTTGACAATAAGGAGTTCATGATCTGAGCCACAGTCAGCTCCTGGTCTTATTTTTGCTTCTTGTTTTGTATAGAGCTTCTCCATCTTTGGCCACAAAGAACACAATCAATCTGAGTTTGGTGTTGACCATCTGGTGACGTCCATGTGTAGAGTCGTCTCTTGTGTTGTTGGAAAAGGGTGATTGCTATGACCAGTGCATTCACTTGGCAAAACTCTGTTAGCCTTTGCCCTGCTTCATTTTGAGCTCCAAGGCCATACATGCCTGATAGTTCAGGTGTCTCTTAGCTTCCTACTTTTGCGTTCTAGTCCCTTATGATGAAAAGGACATCATTTTTGAGTAGGTCTTCATAGAATCGTTCAACTTCAGCTTCTTTGGCATTAGTGGTTGGGGTATAGACTTGGATTACTGTGATATTGAAAGGTTTGTCTTGGAAACGAACAGAAATCATTCTGTCATTTTTGAGATTGCACCCAAGTACTACATTTCGGACTCTTGTTGACTATGAGGGCTATACCACTTTTTCTAAGGCATTCTTGCCCAGAGTAGTAGATATATTGGTCATCTGAATTAACTTCACCCGTTACAGTCCACTTTAGTTCACCGATTCCTAAAATGTTGATGTTCAATCTTGCCATCTCCTGTTTGATCACTTCCAATTTACCTTGGTTCATGGACCTAACATTCCAGGTTCCTATGCAATATTTTCCTGTACAGCATCGGACTTTACTTCCATCCCCAGTCACATCCACAACTGGGTGTTGTTTTCGCTTTGGCTCCATCTCTTCCTCCTTTCTGGAGTTTTTTCTCCAGTCTTCTCCAGTAGCATAGAAGGCACCTACCAAGCTGGGCAGTTCATCTTTCAGGGTCATATCTTTCTGCCTTTTCATACTCTTCAGGGGCCCTCAATGCCAGAATACTGAAGTGGTTTGCCATTGTCTTCTCCAGTGGACCACGTTTTGTCAGAACTTTCCACTATGACCCATCCGTCTTGGGTGGCCCTACACGGCATGGCTCACAGTTACATGGAGTTAGACAAGCTGTGGTCCATGTGAGCAGTTTGGCCAGGTTTCTGTGACTGTGGGTTTCATGATGTCTCCCCTATGATGGAGAAGGATAAGAGGCTTAGGGAAGCTTCCCAGTGGGAGAGACTTAATGTGAGGAGACTCAGTCTTGTACTGATGGGTGGGGCCATGCTCATTAAATCTTTAATCCTGTTTTCTGTTGATGGGATGATGGGACTAAATTTTCAATTCAATTTCAAATAAATATTTGTGAAATTCTACCTAACTGAAAAAACCATTCCCAAAATTTCCACTTTAGCAAACATTTGGGTAAACTCTAGCCCAATTTACTCCCATGGAAAACAATGGTATGAGTAGATGAATTGTAAAATTTATTCATATTGAAGACTTGCTCTGTGCCTGATCTGACAGTAAATGCTTTATATGTATTGACTCATGTAATACTTTGGGGAGATGGTACTATGACATCTCTAATTTATTACAGATGAGACACTAAGATTAAATAATTTGTCAAAATTCACCTAGCGCTCTTAAGTGGGCAGGGCTCAGATTTAAATCCAAGTAGTTGACCTCTGGAGTCCAGCTTTGTAATTCTCCATGCTGTATAGTTTCGTTTTGATTTCTGTGGCCTAACATACGCAACCTGAGTATGACAACTTGTAGGTACTGCAGGGCCATCTTCCAACTTTGTCTCTGTTCACTTGGCAAGTGTCTGGCTCAGATGGTAAAAAAATCTGCCCACAATGCAGAAGACCCAGGTTTGATCCCAGGGTTTGAAAGATCCCCTAAAGAAGGGAAAGGCTGCCCATTCCAGAATTCTTGGGGATTCCCTGGTGGCTCAGATGGTAAAGAACCTGCCTGCAATGCAAGAGACCCAGGTTTGATACCCAGGTCATGGAAGATCCCCTGGAGAAGGAAAAGGCAACCCACTCCAGTATTCTTGCCTGGAGAATTCCGTGGGCAGAGAAGCCTGGCAGTTCATGGGGTCGCAGAGAGTCAGATACGACCGAGCAACTAACAGTGCATTCAAAAGGGCCACAGAAACTCTTATCTAGTAAGTAGATTTTTAATTTATATTCACATGTTTTTTTCCATTTGATCTCTTCTACAGTTAAACATCCCTGTCCTTTATTTTTAAAGTCTTCACTATTTGAAGCCTTCAGTTCCCCCCGGACATGGGTTTCTATTAAGCAAGCAAACAAACAAATAATAAGGAATTAACTATAATACATTGTATTTGCAAAGCACTGTTACACGCTTGCTCTCATTTGGTTCTCTCAAGTTCACTTGTTATTTTTAATTATAAAACACTACTCAAGTGTAGCAGGAGTCCTCCAGTGGGAGGCTAAGTTGTAGAAGTACCCACTGTGGATGGAAGCATGTCCAGGCATATCTAGATGCCCAGGAGGGCAGACCCATCAAAGCTTTACTTGAGTGAGGGTTTAAGGACTCCGATATGAGCTATAATAACTAGGTAAGTTGAAATGAACATCTGCCCCTAAGCCAGAATACCTCTCCCTGCGGTTTGGGAGAAAAAGAACCCTCCTATGAATAAAAATTCAGTTTGGTAAATAGGAAAGAAACAACTTTGAAGCGAGTTATTATTGAGGCAAACTGCTTTGATCAGAAAAATAAATGGTTTGTGCTAGAGAGGAAGGAGTGGTTGAGTAAAAGTCTTGTGGGTCTGTGCTGTGCTGGAAGCTCAGCGTCGGGGGATGGTGCTGGCTCTGATAGATAAGAGCTCTAGCATTAGAGTCATCCTAAGAACTTGAAAGCACGAGGCAGTGCTATTTGTGGCTTAGTAATACACTGATGTACAAGTAAGGGCAGAAATGACTTGCCGAATGGAATGGAAAACCAGCGAAGGCTACCACATCATGGCTGACATCCAGAGGTATGACAGCAGCAGTAGTTTCTGCTAGGGCACAGGTCTGGAGCGACAGAGGCAGAGATGATAAATGCCGTAAAGGGGAAGGAAACCATCACTAGCCATACATAAACCATGTGAGCCACGTTCGTTGATTCTGCTCCACCCCCTTCAACTGGAAGGGGGAAAGCATGCCAGGGATGCCACTGTTGGAGGGTGAGAGACTGGCAGGATTACACTACTGTTGGGCCCTCCTGTCCTTAGCTTTGTTAGTAGAGTCTAAAGGAATGATTAAGGTTACACACGTATTAGGGATATTGCAGTTAATTTTCTGTCACTACCAGAACCAACCAATCTAGACAAATCCTCATTCAATTGATCACATCCCAATTTTATATAAACACAGTTCTGAAAGAGTCATCTTTTCTCCCCTTTTGANGTTACACACGTATTAGGGATATTGCAGTTAATTTTCTGTCACTACCAGAACCAACCAATCTAGACAAATCCTCATTCAATTGATCACATCCCAATTTTATATAAACACAGTTCTGAAAGAGTCATCTTTTCTCCCCTTTTGATTCTCTTTTTTTCTGATAGTTTGTTTTATTCATTTTTTCTCTATTTCACGTTATTGAGTGCCTACACATGTAAAGTACTCTATTAGGCCAGGTGGAAATTACAAAGGTAGGTAAGACACAGTTGTTTTCAGTCTAGTGAAGGGGCCAGACATACCCACAAGATATAAACTAGCTTCCAAAAGATGGAGAAGTTCAGGAATAGTACCGAGGAATAGCTAAACCTGAAACTTCTCCTATTCTAGGTCCCAAGTTGGTGGATGGGCCATTTTTACATTGTAGTTTAGTGATATAGTCAATAATAGTCCTGCCTGGATCAGAGAGCAGGAGAGACAAATGATCATTTCCTGTTTGAAATCTCTTGCATTATTTATAAACTTCAGCATTTTTACTATATCAGGTCATCTTTATGCTGAAGATCATAGACCCAAGGGGCCTCCTTGAAGCTGTAGATGGGCATGGAGGAAGGTTAGATTTAGCCCATGGCTTGCAGAGCATGAAGCCATGGGAGCAAAGCTGGAGAAACAAATAATTCATTTAGAGAGCCAAGGCAAGGGAGCAGAGAAGACAGGTAAGGAAGCAGGAGTTAAGTGATGTGACTGCCATCAAAAAGCTGCCACGGTAGAGCAAGCATGATGAAAGGCAAGTTAAGGAGAAAGGGAAAGTGAAAGTCACTCAGTTGTGTCAGACTCTTTGTGACTGAAATAGATGGGGAAACAGTGGAAACAGTCTCAGACTTTATTCAAATTCTCTAGGCTGAAATAGTAGGGGAAACAGTGGAAACAGTGTCAGACTTTATTTTTTGTGCTCCAAAATCACTGCAGATGGTGACTGCAGCCATGAAATTAGAAGACGCTTACTCCTTGGAAGAAAAGTTATGACCAACCTAGATAGTATATTCAAAAGCAGAGACATTAATTTGCCGACTTAGGTCCGTCCTGTCAGTTCAGTTCAGTTCAGTCGCTCAGTCGTGTCCGACTCTTTGTGACCCCATGAATTGCAGCACACCAGGCCTCCCTGTCCATCACTAACTACCGGAGTTCACTCAGACTCACGTCCATTGAGTTGGTGATGCCATCCAGCCATCTCATCCTCGGTCGTCCCCTTCTCCTCCTGCCCCCAATCCCTCCCAGCATCAGAGTCTTTTCCAATGAGTCAACTCTTCGCATGAGGTGGCCAAAGTACTAGAGTTTCAGCTTTAGCATCATTCCCTCCAAAGAAATCCCAGGGCTGGTCTCCTTCAGAATGGACTGGTTGGATCTCCTTGCAGTCCAAGGGACTCTCAAGAGTCTTCTCCAACACCTTTGCAATTTATTTCCAAAATAAATGATTTTTCCCAGAGGAGAAAAAGGGCAAATGTACATGTTCCCTTCTGGACTCTAAACCTTAGGAGGGCAAGAGAGATGTCTAGTCCATTGTAACCACCGCACCTAGTAGAATTAAGTGTCTGTTAATTGGTGGTAACTGCATTTTTTTGATTAACTAATAGAGAGACATTAATGAGTAATTTGATTGACACAGTACGTTGAAGAGACAAAAGTATTTTATCATAGCAAGCTGTTAGTGATAAAAGCACTGGATTAGCAACCAGAAAGACTGATTCTAGTTGAACAAATTGTGAGAAGTTGGCAAAATTCCGTAATCTCTTCAAAACTTTCATAAATACCTGTGTGCTTTAAATGAACCATAAAATTATGCTTTGTAATTTAGGATGAAAAACACGACTTATTTTTGTTCTTCAGATAAATCAGAGAGTAAGTGACCTGAAGCATTCCAAATTATTATTTTGTTATGTCAGTGGTATTTTAAAGAAACCATTAGTTAATTTTATCTGTCTGTAAAGTTGTAATAACTCAGATTTTACCTTCAGAGTGCAAATAAAATGATACACATTTTGTAGGCTGCAAAATGCTATTAAAAACTATCCTATTAAAATTGTATTTTGGCTTCATTTATTCCTCCAGTAATAAGTACAATTATCAAAGTTTTGATTTACTATCTCTTCAATTTTCTTATTTTGGTTTTAATAGTATGACTGTATAGCTTTCAGGTTATTACTGAGTTAAAATTTTTTTCTTTCTATAGAGTTCCTATAAAATTTTGATGAATTCTCTGTGTAACCCATGTTTTATTGTCTCTGGGGTTGTTATAGTTAAATACTTTAGGTCAAGCATTTTATAGGATACACTTATTCCAAGTAAATAACTCAGTAGGAAGCTCATTTCTGCATTTTTCTTTCTTGCTTGATTATCTACTGTGACAAAAGCCCTTTCAAAAGATTAACAACATTGCATGTTTAAAAATCTTAGGAAGTGATAGGAAATTAGCTTGTAACACAGATTTTGAACATTTAATAAAGCATTAGTGTAGAAACCAACCAGTCAAATAAAAAACAGCCAGTTTATTATTATTTTGACAGATCTCAAACCAAAAAACTCATTTAAAATGGCTACAATCTTTCCATTTTTGTCATTTATGGTCAGAAGTCTGCCAGTAATTCCATTATAAACCCAATTTACAGAGAGTGTCTACTTGGCAATAAAAAATTAATTCTAGTTTTAAGAGTTTTTTATTGTTGTTGTTGCTGTAATATACTGTGACATTATTGTTCCTAAATTCATATTGTTAGAGAATACCACTAGCATTCTCATCTCTACTCTGATAACCCCCTCCCCAACAACATGGTAGAAAAGTGATGAGAGAAATTTTCATTTCTCTTTCTGGGTCTTTAAAATATTTAACACACAATGGTATTGTTTGTTACACATATTAAAGTATTTGATATACTTTTTTTGTGTGCATACTTTATTTTTATTTTAAGTTCTTTCTTTTGTTTTTACTTTACACTATTGTATTGGTTTTGCTATACATTGACATGAATCGGTCACGGGCGTACATGTGTTGATATACTTTCTTAAAGGAAGTAACAATCTGATAATAATTGCTTTTCTGAGTAAATAGCATCCATATGCTGCTGCTGCTAAGTCACTTCAGTCGTGTCCGACTCTGTGTGACCCCATAGATGGCAGCCCACCAGGCTCTCCCATCCCTAGGATTCGACTCTGTGTGACCCCATAGACGGCAGCCCACCAGGCTCTCCCATCCCTAGGATTCATATAAGCTAATTCAAATCATTAATATAATTCAGAANAAGTCACTTCAGTCGTGTCCGACTCTGTGTGACCCCATAGATGGCAGCCCACCAGGCTCTCCCATCCCTAGGATTCGACTCTGTGTGACCCCATAGACGGCAGCCCACCAGGCTCTCCCATCCCTAGGATTCATATAAGCTAATTCAAATCATTAATATAATTCAGAATAAAGGGCTGATTTTGGATAGCTAGGAGATATTATTTTAAGTTTATGTATTTCTGATCCAAATCCCTCCATAATTGTGTGCGTAGAATAGTAGGAATAATGCTAGCTTGTATAACAACAAAACTCCCCACACAAGAACAGTTGACTTAATGCTCATGGAGTGGTATTGGATGGGAACCAATCAACAGGGAGGCTGTCTTCCATATTATAGCTGTTTAGTGACCCAGTTCAGAAGAGACTGTCATCTTCCCCACACAGCTTCCAAGATTGTCTTAGTTGCTTTCTTTCCTGGTATCTTGGAAGAGAAGAAGAACATGCGAGACTATGAATGAGAATTTTGTGGGTCAAGCCTGCAGGTGCAGCTTGTTGCCTGCATGCAAATTTCACTGTCCAGAACTCCTATCAGCTAGGGCATCTGGGAGAATGGCATCTGTTGATTGCACAGGAAGAAACGCAGAAACATGAAAACACAGATTTTTGAAGGTCACTTACTAATCTCTGCCACAACCTGTGTGATTGATTCAGAGCACTGAGGACAAAGAAACATAGCTTCATTTAAACTTGATAAATTATGGTAGGCCTTTCTAGTCTTAAAACGCTGATGCAGCTTCTCTCTCCCTAAGCTTGTACATTAGGGTCTGCAGAGAAGAGTTCTCCACGGTTCGGAAGTTCTCTTATCGACCACCAGTACTAGCCATTGTGGTCTGGCCGTGAAATATTTGGAGACATTACTAAGTTGGCAATGAGAGAAGCCTTATTGTTACCTATTTTATCCTTGGTATCGTAGGGTAATAAACAGTCAGCGAAGGTTTCAGACGACCACTCCTCCTCTCTCCCTTCCTCTCCATATGGCATTCTCTAGGTTGATTTTCCCACCACGAACTCATATTGTAAAATTTCTTTCACTATTTCATCTCATCAAAATTTATCTTTTCTGGAAATGATACAAATGAGCTTCTTTACAAAAGACGTTCTTTACTCACAGACTTGGAGAACAAACTTTTGGTTGGAGAGGAGGAGGAGGAGAAAGGACAGTTAGGGAGTTTGGAATAGACATGTACACACCGTTATATTCAAACGGATAACCCACAAGGGCCTACTGTATAGCACAGAGAACTCTGTTCAGTGTTATGTGGCAGCCTGGATGGGAGGGGAGTTTGGGAAAGAATGGATGCATGTATATGTGTCTGAGTAACTTGACATACAGATAATAATACACTATAATACAACAGAATATAACAAAATAGATGGAATGATATTTATGTGATTAGATTATAAAGTCTCTGATTTCCAGTTTACTGGAAAGCTGTCTCTGCTGCCTTCTTTACATGCATGTTTTGATGAAGAAAGTTGCCATGTAGGAGAGGCTCACGGCAAGGAACTGAGGCTGACTTCTGGCCAACAGCCGGTAGGGAACTGCATCCCCTAGCCTGACAGCCTACAGAAAATGATGGCTGCCCGTAACTCCTAAAACCGTGGTGGAATAAGACCCTTCACTAGTTGAGCCTTCAGATGGAACCACAAACTCTGGGCCAACATTTAAAAAAAAATTATTTATTTTTTAATTTGAGGATAATTGCTTTACAGAATTTTGTTGCTTTCTGTCAAATCTCAACATGAATCAGCCATAGGTATACATATATCCCCTGTGAGATGTATGTAGAGAGTAACATGGAAACTTACATTACCATATGTAAAGTAGATAGCTAATGGGAATTTGCTGTATGTCTCAGGAGACTCAAATAAGGGTTCTGTATCAACCTAGANCTTTACAGAATTTTGTTGCTTTCTGTCAAATCTCAACATGAATCAGCCATAGGTATACATATATCCCCTGTGAGATGTATGTAGAGAGTAACATGGAAACTTACATTACCATATGTAAAGTAGATAGCTAATGGGAATTTGCTGTATGTCTCAGGAGACTCAAATAAGGGTTCTGTATCAACCTAGAGTCGTGGGATGGGGAGGGAGATGGGAAGGAGGTTCAAGTGGTACCAACATTTTGACTGCAGCCTTGTGAGAGACCCAGAAGCAAGGGCATAGCTAAGCCATGCCCTTATTCGTGATAAAAAGCAACAGTGAGATAATAAATGTGTTTTTAAGCTGCTAAATTGAGGGTAGTTTGTTATTTTCAGCAATAGAAGACTAATGCATGCCTTAAACAGTGCCATTTATACACTCTGTTACTTGGAAGTGACCGCCTAAAGGTAGGAACTGTATCTTTTCCATTTTTGCTGTAATTGATGCTCAACAGTCAATATTTGTCTATTAAGTGCATAAGCTAACATTTGTGTGTGTGAAACCTCTAGTCTTCAGTCCTCTGAGATGTGCAGCTTGGGAAAAAAGTGCATACTTGGAGTCTTTGGCTTGGCAGGGAAGGGTATTGGTGATTCCGTTACACTGGTAAAGATCAAGGGATAAGACCAGGTGGTCTTGTGTCTTTACACCAATTCCTAACTCCCACAGTCCCTTCCTGTTCCCACAGACTTCCTGTTTATTTGTATCATTATGGAACTTTCCCACATATGGATGCTTTATATCTTTTAGTTGTTATAGATTTAGCTTTCTTTTAGAGATGACTATGTTTTAGATTTTGGAAGCACATTATATGGTTATATATCAGTGTATTATCTGCTTAATTATGTATTAATTATAAAACTTTATTGTTCTATAAGTGTATTCTGCTTTAGAGCAAAAGAAGAATTACAGTATACAAATGGACAATAAATTTGCGTATGTAAAACTTGGGGTATAGGTTTGTATTACTTTATGTTTATTATTAAGCAGTTAAATTATAAAGCCCACTGTGCTGATTTTGATAGAGTGTCCAAATTGATAATAAAGAATGATAATGATGAAAATCAATTGCAGGCCTTTATGGCTTGCCAAATGATGGAAGCTCTTGATATTTTGAAATGAGGGTATGTAGAAATAAAGCAAATTCAAACTTATGTGTTTGCTTTCAGCTGGAGAATATGAATTAGAAAAATCTAGAGGTGGAGAAGCGGTACTTGCTGCCTCTGTTGGAGATTAATGTTTATTCAGCAATAAACTACTTCATTGTAAACCATATGTCTGGAGGAATTTAGAGATTCACTGATTTTCCATGCAGTGTTTTGATATATGGGTGTTGTAAGTTTCTGAGGGCTTTTGTTAGTCAGTAGCATTTTGCAGTTGTTTTGAAATATTTTATGAACAAAGAGTGAAAAAAAATGGTAGAACATAAGAGTAAAACATTCAGTATTTACTGACAATCAAAAAATTGAAATATTTTCTAAAATAATTATAGTCTAGAATTGTCTATAATTTCATGGAGGTTTTAAAATATTCAATTTTAGTGTATTTTTTTAACCTATTCACCTAAGTCAGATACTTGTTTTAAATATAATGGTTTTTAAAGGATTTTTTAATATCATAGAGTAATATTTGAGTCAGTGCAATTATTATATATAAAGATTATTAGCACAGTTACATTAATGTAACAGAAGAGAGGTCTGTATTGTTCTTTCTCCTATAGGTTTAACTTTTATATAATTTTTGAAGACAGGGATGATTGTCAACTTTTTTTCTCATTGAAATTAAATATTTTAAAGTTGCAGTACTTAATACAATGAAAGTTGCATAATGGTATAAGATCTGCATTATTCTCCTGAATGAATCTGTAGAGCAGAATAATACATTCCTTAAAAGGAATATGATTTAAACAGAATTAGTGCCAACTTTGTCTCTTCTTTGGGGTGGTATTAGAACCTCACTCATGTGGATGAGGTACTAAGTGACTGTTGCTGTTGTTTAGTTGCTCAGTTTTGTGGCCGCATGGACTGTATTGTAGCCCGCCTTTGTCCATGCAATTATCCTGTCAAGAATACTGGAATGGGTTGCGATTTCCTCCTCCAGGGGGTCTTTCTNGACCGGATGCCATGATCTTCCTTTTCTGAATGTTGAGCTTTAAGCCAACTTTTTTGCTCTCCTCTTTCACTTTCATCAAGAGGCTTTTTAGCTCCTCCTCACTTTCTGCCATGAGGGTGGTGTCATCTGCATATCTGAGGTTATTGATATTTCTCCCGGCAATCTTGATTCCAGCTTGTGTTTCTTCCAGTCCAGCATTTCTCATGATGTACTCTGCATAGATGTTAAATACGCAGGGTGACAATATACAGCTTTGACATATTCCTTTTCCTATTTGGAACCAGTCTGTTGTTCCATGTCCAGTTCTAACTGTTGCTTCCTGACCTGCATACAGATTTCTCAAGAGGCAGGTTGGGTGGTCTGATATTCCCATCTCTTTCAGAATTTTCCACAGTTTATTGTGATCCACACAGTCAAAGGCTTTGGCATAGTCAATAAAGCAGAAATAGATGTTTTTCTGGAACCCTCTTGCTTTTTCCATGATCCAGCGGATGTTGGCAATTTGATCTCTGGTTCCTCTGCCTTTTCTAAAACCAGCTTGAACATTAGGGAGTTCACAGTTCACATATTGCTGAAGCCTGGCTTGGAGAATTTTGAGCATTACTTTACTAGCATGTGAAATGAGTGCAATTGTGCGGTAGTTTGGCCATTCTTTGGCATTGCCTTTCTTTGGGATTGGGCTTCCCTGGTGGCTCAGACAGTAAAGCGTCTGTCTGCAATGCGGGAGACCGAGGTTTGATTCCTGGGTCAGGAAGATTCCCCTGGAGAAGGAAATGGCAATCCACTTCAGCACTCTTGCTTGGAAAATCCCATAGACGGAGGATCCTGATAGGCTACAGTCCATGGGGTCCCAAAGAGTTGGACACAACTGAGCGACTTCACTTTTCTTTAGGATTGGAATGAAAACTGACCTTTTCCAGTCCTGTGGCCACTGCTGAGTTTTCCAAATTTGCTGGCATATTGAGTGCAGCACTTTCACAGCATCATCTTTCAGGATTTGAAATAGCTCAACTGGAATGCCATCACCTCCACTAGCTTTGTTCATAGTGATGCTTTCTAAGGCCCACTTGACTTCACATTCCAGGATGTCTAGCTCTAGATGAGTGATCACACCATCGTGATTATCTGGGTCATGAAGATCTTTTTTGTATAGTTCCTCTGTGTATTCTTGCCACCTCTTCTTAATATCTTCTGCTTCTGTTAGGTCCATACCTTTTCTGTCCTTTATTGTGCTCATCTATGCATGAAATGTTCCCTTGGTATCTCTAATTATCTTGAAGAAATCTCTAGTCTTTCCCATTCTTCTTTTCCTCTATTTTTTTTTTTTTTTTTGCACTGATCACCGAGGGAGGTTTTCTGATCTCTCCTTGCTATTCTTTGGAACTCTGCATTCAGATGGGTATATCTTTCATTCTCTCCTTTGCCTTTAGCTTCTCTTCTTTTCTCAGCTATCTGTAAGGACTTCTCAGACAACCATTTTGTCCTTCTGCATTTCTTTTTTTGGGGAATGGTTTTGATCACTGCTTTCTGTACAGTGTTATGAACTTCCATCCAGAGTTCTTCAGGCCCTCTATCTATCAGATCTAAGCTCTTGAATCTATTTCTCACTTCCACTGTATAATCATAAGGGATTTGATTTAGGTCATACCTGAATGGTCTAGTGGTTTACTCTACTTTCTTCAATTTAAGTCTGAATTTTGCAATAGGGAATTCATGATCTGAGCCACAGTAGCACCAAGTCATGTTTTTGTTGACTGTATAGAGCTTCTCCAGCTTCAATTGTAAAGAATATAACAAATCTGATTTTGGTGTTGACCATCTGGTGATGTCCATGTGTAGAGGCTTCTCTTGTGGTGTTGGAAGAGGGTTTTTGCTGTGACCAGTGTGTTCTCTTGGCAAAACTCTGTTAGCCTCTGCCCTACTTCATTTTGTACTCCAAGGCCAAACTTGTTACTCCAGGTATCTCTTGACTTTCTACTTTTGCATTCCATTCCCCTATGATTAAAAGGACATCTTTTTTGTGTTACTTCTAGAAGGTCTTTTAGGTCTTCATAGAGCTGTTCAACTTCAGCTTCTTCAGAATTAGTGGCTGGGTCATCGACTTGAATTACTGTAATAGTGAATGTTTTGCCTTGGAAACAGAGATCATTTTGTCATTTTTGAGACTGCACCCAAGTACTGCATTTCAGAGTCTTCTGTTGAGTATAAGAGCTACTCCATTTCTTCTAAGGAATTCTTGCCCATAGTAGTAGATATAATGGTCTTCTGAATTAAATTTGCCCATTCCTGTCCATTTAATTTTTTAATTTTCATGTTTTTTACTTTACAATACTGTATTGGTTTTGCCATGCATTGACATAAACTGTCCATTTTAGTTCACTGATTCCTAAGATGTTGATGTTCATTCTTGCCATCACTGGTTTGACCACTTTCAATTTACCTTGATTGATAGGCCTAAAATTCCAGGTTCCTATGCAATATTGTTCTTTACAGCATCAGACTTTACTTTCACCACCAGACTCATCCACAAATGAGCATTGTTTCTGCTTTGTTTCAGCCTCTTCATTCCTTCTGGAGCTATTTCTCTGCTCTTCTCCAGTAGCATATTGGGCACCTACCTACCTGAAGAGTTCATCATTCAGTGTCATATCTTTTTGCTTTTTCATACTGTTCATGGGGTTCTCTCAAGGCAAGAATACTGAAGTTGTTTGCCATTCCCTTCTCCAGTGGACCATGTTTGTTTAGAATTCTCCACTATGATCTGTCTGTCGTTGGTGGCCCTAGAGGGCTTGGCTCATAGTTTCATTGAGTTAGACAAGACTGTGATCCCTGTTATCAGTTTGGTTATTTTTCTGTGATTGTGGTTTTCATTATGTCTCTCTTATGATGATTGAGGATAAAAGGCTTGTGGAAACTTCCTGATGGGAAGGAATGGATCTTTCTGTGGGGAAAATGGATCTTGCTCTGTTGGGCAAGTCCATGACTGGTAAATCCAATATTTTGCTGTATTCCCTCCCTGTAATTTGGCCTGAAGCCAAACTCCTCCAAAAGGACTTCTGCCAGTGTGACAGGCCTCCCAGGACTGCTGCAGTTGGTGTCCCTGACCCCAGGACAGGTCACTGTCATCCCACGCCTCCACTGGAGACTCCCAAACACTCATAGGCAAGCCTGGCTCAGTCTCTTGTAGGGTCAGTGCTCCTTTCTCCTGGGTCCTGGTCTGCGTGAGGTTTTGTTTATGCCCTCTAAGAGTCTCTGTTTCCCCAGTCCTGTGGTGGTTCTGTAATCAGATCCCACATAATGCTGTTAAAGTGCTGCACTCAACATACCAGCAAATTTGGAAAACTCAGCAGTGACCACAGGACTGAAAAATATCAGTTTTGATTCCAATGCCAAAGAGGGCAATGCCAAAGAATGTTCAAACTACTGCAAAATTGCACTCATTTCACATACTAGCAAGGTCATGCTCAAGATTCTCCAAGCTAGACTTCAATAGTATGTGAACCAACAACTTCCAGATATACAAATTGGAATTAGAAGAGGCAGAGGAACCAGAGATCAAATTGCCAACATCCTTTGGATCATAGAAAAAGCAAGAGAACTCCAGAAAAACATCTACTTCTGCTTTAGTAACTACACTAAAGCCTTTGACTGTGTGCATTACAACAAACTGGAAAATCTTAAAGAGATAAGAATACCAGACCACCTTACCTGCCTCCTGAGAAATCTGTATGCAGGTCAAGAAGCAACAGTTAGAATCGAACATGGAACAACAGACTGGTTCAAAATTGGGGAAAGAGTGTGTCAAAGCTGTATATTGTCACCCTGTTTATTTAACTTCTGTGAGAGCACACCATGCAAAATGCCAGGCTGGATGAATCAAAAACTGGAATCAAGATTGCCAGGACAAATATCAATAACCTCATATATGCAGATGACACCATCTTTATGACAGAAAGCAAAGAGGAACTAGAGAACCTCTTGATGAAAATGAAAGGGAAGAGAGAAAAAGTTGACTTAAAACTCAACATTAAAAAAAAAAAAAGATTGTGACATCCAGCCCTATCACTTAGTGGCATATAGATGGGGAAACAATGCAAACAGTGAAAGACTTTTTTTTGGCGGGGGGTGGGGGGGTGCTCCAAAATTACTGTGGACAATGACTGCAGCCATGAAATTAAAAGACACTTACTCCTTGGAAGAAAAGATATGACAAACCTAAACAGCATATTAAAATGCAGAGACATTACTTTGCCAAGAAAGATCCATATAGTCGAAGCTATGGTTTTTGCAGTAGTCATGAATGGATGTGAGAGTTGAACCATAAAGAAGGCTGAGCCCTAAAGAATTGATGCCTTTGAGTGGTGCTGGAGAAGACTCTTGAGGGTCTTGGACAGCAAGATCAAACTAGTCAATCCTAAAGAAAATCAACCCTGAATATTCATTGGAAGGACTGATGCTGAGGCTGCAATACTTTGGCCAGCTGATGTTAACTGACTCACTGGAAAAGCCCCTGATGCTGGGAAAAACAGAAGGCAGGAGGAGAAGGGGATGACGGAGGACGAGATGGTTGGATGGCGTCACTGAGTCAATGGACATGAGTTCCAGCATGCTCTGGGAGAGGAAGGACAGGCAACCCTGGCACGCTGCAGTCCATGGGATCACAAAGAGTTGGACAAGACAGGACAGCTGCACAACAACAAAATTCTTTTCATGATATTTTCCATTATGGCTTATCAGAGGANTTTTTTTTTTTTTTTTTGCACTGATCACCGAGGGAGGTTTTCTGATCTCTCCTTGCTATTCTTTGGAACTCTGCATTCAGATGGGTATATCTTTCATTCTCTCCTTTGCCTTTAGCTTCTCTTCTTTTCTCAGCTATCTGTAAGGACTTCTCAGACAACCATTTTGTCCTTCTGCATTTCTTTTTTTGGGGAATGGTTTTGATCACTGCTTTCTGTACAGTGTTATGAACTTCCATCCAGAGTTCTTCAGGCCCTCTATCTATCAGATCTAAGCTCTTGAATCTATTTCTCACTTCCACTGTATAATCATAAGGGATTTGATTTAGGTCATACCTGAATGGTCTAGTGGTTTACTCTACTTTCTTCAATTTAAGTCTGAATTTTGCAATAGGGAATTCATGATCTGAGCCACAGTAGCACCAAGTCATGTTTTTGTTGACTGTATAGAGCTTCTCCAGCTTCAATTGTAAAGAATATAACAAATCTGATTTTGGTGTTGACCATCTGGTGATGTCCATGTGTAGAGGCTTCTCTTGTGGTGTTGGAAGAGGGTTTTTGCTGTGACCAGTGTGTTCTCTTGGCAAAACTCTGTTAGCCTCTGCCCTACTTCATTTTGTACTCCAAGGCCAAACTTGTTACTCCAGGTATCTCTTGACTTTCTACTTTTGCATTCCATTCCCCTATGATTAAAAGGACATCTTTTTTGTGTTACTTCTAGAAGGTCTTTTAGGTCTTCATAGAGCTGTTCAACTTCAGCTTCTTCAGAATTAGTGGCTGGGTCATCGACTTGAATTACTGTAATAGTGAATGTTTTGCCTTGGAAACAGAGATCATTTTGTCATTTTTGAGACTGCACCCAAGTACTGCATTTCAGAGTCTTCTGTTGAGTATAAGAGCTACTCCATTTCTTCTAAGGAATTCTTGCCCATAGTAGTAGATATAATGGTCTTCTGAATTAAATTTGCCCATTCCTGTCCATTTAATTTTTTAATTTTCATGTTTTTTACTTTACAATACTGTATTGGTTTTGCCATGCATTGACATAAACTGTCCATTTTAGTTCACTGATTCCTAAGATGTTGATGTTCATTCTTGCCATCACTGGTTTGACCACTTTCAATTTACCTTGATTGATAGGCCTAAAATTCCAGGTTCCTATGCAATATTGTTCTTTACAGCATCAGACTTTACTTTCACCACCAGACTCATCCACAAATGAGCATTGTTTCTGCTTTGTTTCAGCCTCTTCATTCCTTCTGGAGCTATTTCTCTGCTCTTCTCCAGTAGCATATTGGGCACCTACCTACCTGAAGAGTTCATCATTCAGTGTCATATCTTTTTGCTTTTTCATACTGTTCATGGGGTTCTCTCAAGGCAAGAATACTGAAGTTGTTTGCCATTCCCTTCTCCAGTGGACCATGTTTGTTTAGAATTCTCCACTATGATCTGTCTGTCGTTGGTGGCCCTAGAGGGCTTGGCTCATAGTTTCATTGAGTTAGACAAGACTGTGATCCCTGTTATCAGTTTGGTTATTTTTCTGTGATTGTGGTTTTCATTATGTCTCTCTTATGATGATTGAGGATAAAAGGCTTGTGGAAACTTCCTGATGGGAAGGAATGGATCTTTCTGTGGGGAAAATGGATCTTGCTCTGTTGGGCAAGTCCATGACTGGTAAATCCAATATTTTGCTGTATTCCCTCCCTGTAATTTGGCCTGAAGCCAAACTCCTCCAAAAGGACTTCTGCCAGTGTGACAGGCCTCCCAGGACTGCTGCAGTTGGTGTCCCTGACCCCAGGACAGGTCACTGTCATCCCACGCCTCCACTGGAGACTCCCAAACACTCATAGGCAAGCCTGGCTCAGTCTCTTGTAGGGTCAGTGCTCCTTTCTCCTGGGTCCTGGTCTGCGTGAGGTTTTGTTTATGCCCTCTAAGAGTCTCTGTTTCCCCAGTCCTGTGGTGGTTCTGTAATCAGATCCCACATAATGCTGTTAAAGTGCTGCACTCAACATACCAGCAAATTTGGAAAACTCAGCAGTGACCACAGGACTGAAAAATATCAGTTTTGATTCCAATGCCAAAGAGGGCAATGCCAAAGAATGTTCAAACTACTGCAAAATTGCACTCATTTCACATACTAGCAAGGTCATGCTCAAGATTCTCCAAGCTAGACTTCAATAGTATGTGAACCAACAACTTCCAGATATACAAATTGGAATTAGAAGAGGCAGAGGAACCAGAGATCAAATTGCCAACATCCTTTGGATCATAGAAAAAGCAAGAGAACTCCAGAAAAACATCTACTTCTGCTTTAGTAACTACACTAAAGCCTTTGACTGTGTGCATTACAACAAACTGGAAAATCTTAAAGAGATAAGAATACCAGACCACCTTACCTGCCTCCTGAGAAATCTGTATGCAGGTCAAGAAGCAACAGTTAGAATCGAACATGGAACAACAGACTGGTTCAAAATTGGGGAAAGAGTGTGTCAAAGCTGTATATTGTCACCCTGTTTATTTAACTTCTGTGAGAGCACACCATGCAAAATGCCAGGCTGGATGAATCAAAAACTGGAATCAAGATTGCCAGGACAAATATCAATAACCTCATATATGCAGATGACACCATCTTTATGACAGAAAGCAAAGAGGAACTAGAGAACCTCTTGATGAAAATGAAAGGGAAGAGAGAAAAAGTTGACTTAAAACTCAACATTAAAAAAAAAAAAAGATTGTGACATCCAGCCCTATCACTTAGTGGCATATAGATGGGGAAACAATGCAAACAGTGAAAGACTTTTTTTTGGCGGGGGGTGGGGGGGTGCTCCAAAATTACTGTGGACAATGACTGCAGCCATGAAATTAAAAGACACTTACTCCTTGGAAGAAAAGATATGACAAACCTAAACAGCATATTAAAATGCAGAGACATTACTTTGCCAAGAAAGATCCATATAGTCGAAGCTATGGTTTTTGCAGTAGTCATGAATGGATGTGAGAGTTGAACCATAAAGAAGGCTGAGCCCTAAAGAATTGATGCCTTTGAGTGGTGCTGGAGAAGACTCTTGAGGGTCTTGGACAGCAAGATCAAACTAGTCAATCCTAAAGAAAATCAACCCTGAATATTCATTGGAAGGACTGATGCTGAGGCTGCAATACTTTGGCCAGCTGATGTTAACTGACTCACTGGAAAAGCCCCTGATGCTGGGAAAAACAGAAGGCAGGAGGAGAAGGGGATGACGGAGGACGAGATGGTTGGATGGCGTCACTGAGTCAATGGACATGAGTTCCAGCATGCTCTGGGAGAGGAAGGACAGGCAACCCTGGCACGCTGCAGTCCATGGGATCACAAAGAGTTGGACAAGACAGGACAGCTGCACAACAACAAAATTCTTTTCATGATATTTTCCATTATGGCTTATCAGAGGATATTGAATATAGTTTCTTGTGGTATACAGTAGAATCTTTTTTTTTATCCAAGAAAGGCTTCTTGAGTATTTTTTGCTGTATCTTGAGAGGTTGATCTTACAAAAGAGATGAGGTACCTTATTTTTTCATACCAGAAAGGATGAGCAAAAACTAAATGAAGATGAAGATATGTGTGGAGAAGGGATAGAAAAGCAAATCTGATTGCCTAAGAATTACTCTTCCTTCTTTATTTCTGCTCCATGGCTAACAGCATAATCTAAGCCACTATCATTTGTAGTCTAGACTAGTACAATAGTTGCTTAACTTTTTTTTTCTGTTTGTACTGTCTCTCCTTGCCAATTTTTTCTCTATATAGCTAAAACAAATGAGATTTAACAACATAAATTGAATTATCCCAGTCCATACCTAGAACTCTTCAGTGGCTCTCACTCTTGGAATAAAATAAGATGTTGTCTCATTTGCCCCTCTCCACTCCTCCTCTACAACCTCATTCATATTATTTTCCCTGTACCTCACTAGTCTCAGTGATCATACTTTTCATTGTCCTTGAATACACTACACCCTTTCCTGCTTTTGGTTCTTTGGATTGCGGTCCCCCCACCCCCATCCCACCACAACTTTTCCTAACCCAAAAGTTCCCCTCCACTGCCTATGTGGTTTATCTATTTGTCTCACTTTCATCTTTCAGGTCTTACCTCAAATGTCATTTCCCAGAAAGACCTTATCTGACCATTCGTTCACATATGAAACAAAGTGAAAGTGAAAGTTGCTCAGTGGTGTCCAACTCTTTGCCACCCCATGGACTATACAGTCCACGGAATTCTCCAGGCCAGAATACTGGAGTGGGTAGCCGTTCCCTTCTCCAGGGTATCTTCCCAATCCAAAGATTGAACCCAGGTCTTCCACACTGCAGATGGATTCTTTACCAGCTAAGCTATCAGGGAAGACCAGTTTATTTTCACCATCATACAACTAAAGTCTGTACATCTATTTTGCTTACTTTCCTGATTCTCCATTAGTAAGCACCCTGAGTGCAGGGAACTTTCTTCTTCTTTTTTAAGTATTCATTTATTTATTAGGTTGCATTAGATCTTAGTCTTGGCACATGGGATCTTTGTTGTGGCATGCGAGCTCAGTAGCTGTGGCGCACAGGCTTAGCTGGATCTTAGTTCCCTGACCAGGGATTGAGTTCACATCCCCTACATAGAAAGGCAGATTCTTAACCACTGGACCACCAGGGAAGTATCTTGTCACCACTATATCCCTATAACTCAGATGAGTGGTTGGCACACAGTAGGGGTTCAATAAATATTTGTTGAATAGATCAATCTCTGCATGCATAGCAAAAAAAAAAACCTTTGTAAATTATGCTAAAATGCTAGTATCAAACTAGAAAAAAAATATGTGGGTACGTAGGCCATATGTAACATCTCAGGGGTTAATATCTGTACACATAAGAGCTACTACAGATCACTAAGTAAAAAAAAAAGCAATATCAAATATATGCAAAGGATATGAACAGACAATTCATGGAAGAAGTACAAATAACTCTTACACATATGAAAATATCTTCAACATGTTAATCATAAGAATAGGACTTAAAAAATAGATTTTAGAATATAATTTAGACCTATTAGATTCACAGATATTGATTTGATTGTTGATAGCTAGTGCTGACAATCTCATAAACATTTCTAAACATGTAGATTGGTAAATCTTTATGAAAGGCAATTTGATATTATCTTTTAAATTTAAATAGTACATATGCTTTGATCCAGAATTTCTACTTGCAGGAATTTTCCTACAGAAATAAACAAATTCTTTCAAAGTGTGAGCAGATACAAGGTGTTTTTCTTTCATTGTCTGCATCAATAAGAGCCTGGTTTAAAAAATTATATTTATCAAATAAAGATTTTCCTATATGAAAAAGAAGAGACTGGTTTACTATCTTATGTTAATATACAGAGTATAATACATTAATATTATGAAGCATTTCTATATGTAGTGGCCTGTTAGGATGCAGGACATGACCTTGAACTTTATCTTTGTACTATTTCTTCCTTGCTTTCATTTCCTGAACTTCCTTGCCCTTCCTCTTCTCACAGTCACCTGTATGGCTTAGAGAGGTAAGTTAGCATAGCAAGAATTAAAAGGGAAAAAAATTAATATATACTTTTACTGTTTTATCTCACTTTGTTTTTACTTCTAAACTGTCTGTGGAGAGACAAAAGGAAAGTCCCTTTGGAAAGCAGAGTTGGTGACAGTACAAAGCTTACAAAGCAAATAGAAGAAAGGACACTGTCTACGCAGTTTGGGAAGATTAGAATAGGAGGGAGTGTGCTTGTGGGAGTATAGAAAAGCCCTTGGAAGTGATCATTATCCAGAAACAAAAAGCAGGACCTCAGGGTATATGGGTGATATCAGGGAATTAGCTTTGAGGGGCACAAAGTATTCTATTGGTGGTCACTGCCAGGGAGCCAAATTAAAGCTGAATCTGTTCCAGCAAACATCTGTCACTAGTAAAGTGAATGTATAACTCTGCTAAGGAACCATGTCAACTCTTCATTGTGAGCCAAAACTTTCCTTTAAGATCTGCCTGTGGTGCTCGCTGCTGCTCTTGTAGCAGTAGACTGAGCTTTTCTGGATCCCATCCTGACTACACCTTGTGGATGTGTGTGGTTTTTTTTTGTTTTTGTTTTTTTTTTGATAATAGCCCAAGATTCTGGTAAGTCCTCCAAAGTAGAGAGGCAATGGTGTTAAAGCAAGAAAAGTCCTGTCACTGGTACTTCAGAGGGACTGGAAAGTGACAGAGAAATTTATTTTTATGATACAGAGATATAAACACCAAACTGTGAACAGTAGATGAGGTAAAGTGAAGATATTTTCTTTTTACTCTGCTTAGTATATATCTGAATTGTTTGAATTTTTTTAAATAATAAAGCATATATTCAGTTCAGTTCAGTTGCTCAGCTGTGTCCAACTCTTTGCGACCCCATGAATCATAGCACGCCAGGCCTCCCTGTCCATCACCAGCTCCCAGAGTTCACTCAAACTCACATACATCGAGTCGGTGATGCCATCCAACCATCTCATCCTCGGTCGTCCCCTTCTCCTCCTGCCCTCAATCCCTCCCAGCATCAGAGTCTTTTCCAATGAGTCAACTCTTCGCATGAGGTGACCAAAGTACGGGGGTTTCAGCTTTAGCATCAGTCCTTCCAATGAACACCTAGGCCTGATCTCCTTTAGGATGGACTGGTTGGATCTCCTTGCAGTCCAAGGGACTCTCAAGAGTCTTCTCCAACACCACAGTTCAAAAGTATCAATTCTTCAGTGCTCAGCTTTCTTCACAGTCCAACTCTCACATCCATACATGACTACTGGTAAAACCATAGCCTTGACTAGACGGACCTTTGCTGGCAAAGTAATGTTTCTGTTTTTGAATATGCTATCTAGGTTGGTCATAACTTTTCTTCCAAGGAGTAAACGTCTTTTAATTTCATGGCTGCAATCACCATCTGCAGTGATTTTGGAGCCCCCCAAAATAAAGTCTGACACTGTTTCCACTGTTTCCCCATCTATTTCCCATGAAGTGATGGGACCAGATGCCATGATCTTCTTTTTCTGAATGTTGAGCTTTAAGCCAACATTTTCACTCTCCTCTTTCACTTTCATCAAGAGGCTTTTTAGTTTCTCTTCACTTTTTCTGTCATAAGGGTTGTGTCATCTGCGTATCTGAGGTTACTGATATATTACTCATATAATAAAAAGGCCACTCTCAAAAAGAATAGAAAATATCTACTAGATAATGCAAATGCTGCATTTTATCTGACTTGTTGATAAGGAAAATAAATTAGGCATTCCTTCAGAAGCACTTAATGTCTACAGCAATTATTTATTAATGTCAGTGTATATGGAATGCCCAGTCACTTGGGGTCAGGACAGCTTTAAAACCAACCAGGGTTCAGTGGGAAACAATTTATCTGCTCCAAAAGATGTTACCAAATATACTTCAACACAACTCTCTCATCCCTGTCCTTAAGACTCTTTTGTCTGTGGCTATATTTTTCTTCAGAGAAGGCGATGGCACCCCATTCCAGTACTCTTGCCTGGAAAATCCCATGGATGGAGGAGCCTGGTGGGCTGCAGTCCATAGGGTCGCTAAGAGTCGGACATAACTGAGTGACTTCACTTTCCCTTTTCACCTTCATGCATTGGAGAAGGAAGTGGCAACCCCCTCCAGTGTTCTTGCCTGGAGAATCCCAGGGATGGGGGAACCTGGTGGGCTGCTGTCCATGGGGTCACACAGAGTCTGCACAACTGAAGCGACGTAGCAGCAGCAGCAGCATATTTTTCTTATGGTTCTACAGTAGGCATTTTGTGAACTTCTGCTTCCACCCATGAAGGATATTTCCTGTGGGACTTGCCTACCTGCCATAAACAACTAGAAAGATGCACAAAATGTATGAAAGAATTATTTTTAGAACTTGGACAATAGGCTGTGCAGTATTTTAGTTCTTGAAAGAAAGGAAATAAATGAGGTGAGCCCTATAACCATCTTGACTTTCTGGTGGAGACACTTTCCAAACAGTTGCACAAGGAGACAGAATTTCACTGAGTGGAGGAGATCAGAATTTAGGGAGGCCAGTGCAACTAAAATTCATGAAGTAGCTTACTGGAAGGTGAGCTACACAGAGAAATGGCTCCATGAATCTACACAGGAGTCTCCTTAAGTCTTTGGCTAAAGCAGTCTGTGCATATGTAGCATGAAACTCCACCAGGTTGGGGAAAGAAAAATTGTTAGGAAAAGAAGAATTATCAAGAAGCTGTAAGCCAGTTTCAAGAGTTCACACAGAGCTGGAAATCGTTTTGGTTCCAACTGGCCAGAAAGGAAGGCATTGTTGAATATTCAAAGCATTTAGTAGTGATCTCAGAAGATAATACCATAGTTCAGTTCAGTTGCTCAGTTGTGTCCGACTCTTTGCAATCCCATAAAATGCAGCACACCAGGCCTCCCTGTCCATAAACAACTCCTGGAGTTTACCCAAAGTCATGTCCATTGAGTCAGTGATGCCATTCAGGCTTCTCCTCCTGCCCCCAATCCCTCCCAGCATCAGGGTCTTTTCCAATGAGCCACCTCTTCGCATGAGGTGGCCAAAGTATTGGAATTTCAGCTTCAACATCAGTCCTTCCAATGAACATCCAGGACTGATCTCCTTCAAGATGGATTGGTTGGATCTCCATGCAGTCCAAGGGACTCTCTCTCTCTTTTTTTTTTTTTTTACTTTATTTTACTTTATAGTACTGTATTGGTTTTGCCATACATCAACATGAATCCTCCACATGTATACACGTGTTCCCAATCCTGAACCCCCCTCCTACCTCCCTCCCCATACCATCTCTCTGGGTCATCCCAGTGCACCAGCCCCAAGCATCCTG
Organism: Oreotragus oreotragus; assembly: GCA_006410675.1. NCBI lineage: Eukaryota > Metazoa > Chordata > Mammalia > Artiodactyla > Bovidae > Oreotragus > Oreotragus oreotragus. The sequence continues at coordinate 418,322 of SJYX01014457.1, forward strand.
TATCCTGCATCGAACCTAGACTGGTGATTCATTTCTTATATGAATGATATTATACGTGTTTCAATGCCATTCTCCCAAATCTCTTCTCCAACACCACAGTTCAAAAGCATCAGTTCTTTGGCGCTCAGCTTTCTTCACGGTCCAACTCTCACATCTATATATGACCACTGGAAAAACCATAGCCTTGACTAGATGGACCTTTGTTGGCAAAGTAATGTCTCTGCTTTTGAATATGCTGTCTAGGTTGGTCATAACTTTCCTTCCAAGGAGTAAGCGTCTTTAAAAAAATTTTTTTTAGTATAAATTTATTTATTTTAATTGGAGGTTAATTACTTTACAATATTGTATTGGTTTTGGCATACATCAACATGAATCTGCCACAGGCATACACATGTTCCCCATCCTGAACCCCCCACCCTCCTCCCTCCCCACACCATCCCTCTGGGTCCTCTCAGTGCACCAGCCTGTCTTTTAATTTCATGGCTGCAGTCACCATCTGCAGTGATTTTGGAGCCCCCAAAAATAAAGTCTGACACTGTTTCCCCATCTATTTCCCATGAAATGATGGGACCAGATGTCATGATCTTAGTTTTCTGAATGTTGAGCTTTAAGCCAACTTTTTCACTCTCCTCCTTCACTTTCATCAAGAGGGTTTTTAGCTCCTCACTTTCTGCCATAAGGGTGGTGTCATCAGCATATCTGAGGTTATTGATATTTCTCCTGGCAATCTTGATTCCAGCTTGTGCTTCTTCCAGTCCAGCATTTCTCATGATGTACTCTGCATATGAGTTAAATAAGCAGGGTGACAGCATACAGCCTTGACGTACTCCTTTTCCTCTTTGGAACCAGTCTGTTGTTCCATGTCCAGTTCTAACTGTTGCTTCCTGACCTGCATACAGGTTTCACAAGAGACAGGTAGTGGAACTAAAAGAAGCATAAAAACAAGCCTCAAAAGCATTAAAATGATCTTCATGTTACTTAACTGCCTGCTAGAGTAAAGTTCTATGCTCTTTAAAAGAAAGTATTCCTTTCCTTTAATAAAATTTATTTAAATAAATTAAATTTATATAAATAAAATTTAATAAAATTTAGTCCTCAACAACATAAAATTAACAATGCCTGGCATTCAGTAAAATAATTACTAGACTTAAGAAGTGGGAAAATGTGACTCATAAGCAGAAGGAAAACACAGATGCTGAAATGAAAGGTGATAGATTTTGCAAACAAGGATATTTAAACATCTTTAATATACAGGTTTATATTTTCAAAAAGGAAAACATAAATATAATGAGAAGATAAATGGAAGAAGTAAAAAAGACCAAATGGAAGTTCCACATATGAATATACAATATCTGAAATGAAAATTGCATTGGATGGAATTAATAGAAGTAGATATTGCAGAAGAAAAGATCAATGAACTTGAAGACAGTAATATAAACTATGCAAACTGAAGCACAGCAGAAAGAAAAAGACTAAGAAAAGCAAAAGAGAGCTCAGTGAGCATATCAAGCATTAACAATTTCAAGGAGTCTAGCATATTTGTGGAGAAGGCACTGGCAACCCAGTCCAGTACTCTTGCTTGGAAACTCCCATGGACGGAGGAGCCTGGTGGCCTGCAGTTCGTGGGGTTGCTAAGAGTCAGACACGACTGAGCAACTTCCCTTTCACTTTAAACTTTCATGCATTGGAGAAGGAAATGGCATTCCACTCTAATGTTCTTGCCTGAAGAATCCCAGGGACGGAGGGGCCTGATGGGCTGCCGTGTATGGGATCGCACAGAGTCGGACACGACTGAAGCGACTTAGCAGCAGCAGCAGCAGCAGCAGCAGCAGCAGGAGCAGCAGCAGCAGCATATTTGTAATTGGAGTCCTAAGAGGAAGATGGAAGAGAAAAAAAATGTTTGAAGAAACAATGGCTAAAGTTTTCCNTGGGATCGCACAGAGTCGGACACGACTGAAGCGACTTAGCAGCAGCAGCAGCAGCAGCAGCAGCAGCAGGAGCAGCAGCAGCAGCATATTTGTAATTGGAGTCCTAAGAGGAAGATGGAAGAGAAAAAAAATGTTTGAAGAAACAATGGCTAAAGTTTTCCAAAATTACTGAAAACTATAAATTTATCCAAGAAGCTTAAAGAACTCAAAGGAAAATAATAAAGTGGCCATTTGTGCTTGCTTTATGGTTTCCTGAATCTTGGTTTATGAACTGGATTGTATTCTGATTTTTAGCTTTCTTTTCCCTTATTTCTGGTTTCTTGATATAGTATCTTTCCTGATTTCTCAAAACTGATTGCCATCTGCACCAAGGAAAGGATAATGTCCATGTTGACAAGCTGAAGAGATGTTTATTACTACAACCCCCCTGTGGCCACATCGCTGTTATCTCTGTCACTGTGACTCCTTTGGCCCTATCAGTGACTTTGTGTTGTTAGGTTTCTTTTATATTAATAGTTGCCTACTAAAATGACTATTCTAATTCTATTGGAATGTTTTATAATAAGAACTATACCTTACAGTTACTTCTATTCCTCACGTGTCTATTTAGCACCTTAAGCCAATCGATAGATTTAAGCTTATTGATTGATTAATTCAGTGGTCTTCAAACTCTAGCAGGCATCAGAGTCACATGGAGAGTTGATAAATTACAGATTTCATGGTCCTATCACTAGAGTTCACAATTCATCGCATCTGGGGTAGGGTTTGATAATTTGTATTTCTAACAATTTCTCAAGTGATGCTGATATTGTTGGTCCTCAAGTCACATATTGATTCTCACTGGATTAGACTGTATTTGTGAAATTCAACTGTTGTGAGATTACATATATTTCAAGCCTCTCTTTAAATCCTACCTTTTCCATGTAGCAATTCCTTCTCTCTTAGAATAGTAGCTCCTCTTTTGAACATGTATTTCATATCCTCTCTACATTGCTTAGAATATTTATCATAGTCTTTCTTATTTATAAGCAGTTATATAATGTGTTTATTTTGAATACTAAATTGGCTTCAGAACTAGATCTTCAAAAGCTAGACAAGATAATTAACAAATTGACATTTTTCCAAATATGTATCATTTTGTGGTATATTTTTCTATATCCAAAAAATTAATTAATGATTTTATAGAAACAACTAGGTGATGGAAATGAAGATAGAACTTGAATTTTTCAATTCCTGCTACTTTATATGTTCCAAGTCAGTGAAGAGTTAGATAGGATTTATGTCCCTGAATTAAGAAGAGTAACTGCAACAAGATGTGTCTAGTTATTCTTCACTTTTATTCCTAATTATTATTAGTGGCACACTCTAACCGCTGGGAAACGTTGAATATTCCCCTCAACAATTCCATCTTCTAGAAGAGACAGCTCTAAGAAGGGTAAAGGACACACAACCTGAGTTTTGGGTGCTGGAAACAGTGAAGTGCAATTTCAAGCTTTAGATGTGCTCACATGTGAAAATTGTGGTAAGACAAGCCATCTCCATCTCAGGACGCTCCCTGCCATTCCTTTTCCTGTAAAGCCAAGTGAGCATAGGGTTAGCGTCCAGAGCACAGGAGACAGTTTCAGAAGATTTTTTCTTTATCAGTCTTCTCACTATCAGAGTTTAAGACCCAAGGATGGTGAAAAGGGAACAGTCAAGACCAATGGCTCTTCTTAATACTCTTCTGGGCCCTAGGCTAGGATGAAGGTCAGGTACATAAAGAGTCATCTTCATTCAGTATGGTCCAGCCCAGTTCAATCTGGGGCCATATAAAGATTTTGAGGCCATAGCTCTAGATAGAAAGAAGTGTGTGTTTTTCCAATGTCTCCTATATGCTATATGTACTCCTCAGGCATCTCATGGAGAAGTAGGCAGCATGATGGAGGCAGAAGACTTTTTTTAAATTTTAACGTAAAAAAATTATACAAGTTTTAAAAGTTACTTTCCATTTATACAGTTATTACAAAATACTGGCTATATCCCCTCATGTTGTACAATACATCATTGAACCTATCTTACACCCAATAGTTTGTACCTCCCGCTTCCCACATCCCTTTCCCTTCTCCTCACTGGCACCTACTAGTTTGTTCTCAATATCTACTTCTTTTTTTATTATATTCACTAGTTGCACTCTTTAGATTCTACTCATAAGTGATATCATATCAGATTTGTCTTTCTCTGACTTATTTCACTGAGCATGATTTGGGACCCTAGCCATTCCTCTTTCCATCAGTGCTGATGACTAACATGTGTGACCTGTTATGTATTCAGTTATGTAGGGAGGAAGCCTGTTTCATTCAAAGTATCTGATTATAACATCTCAATAGCTTAATTCTTTGTGAAAATGAAATATCATTATTGTAACTGAACAAACAAGTTGTTTGTAAGATTCTTTTTATCTTTTAAAAGAAAATTTGACTGCACGCTATTTCTGTTACAAAGCCTGAGTTTTGCAATAGACACAAATATCATCATAAAAAGCTGGATTGTTTTCACTGAAATAGGTTCCTCATTATTTTATTCTCCTGAAAGACACAGCACTTCTTCAGAGTCTTCTCGTCATTTCTATAAGTTCTCTACTAGGCAATACATTGGTATTTATCATTAGCACCAGCCTATCAGTAAAACTAGTTTCATGGGCAAGTCTAAATGATCCTATATTATTGTAAAAGACCACAGTTGAAATAAATTATAATTACATTTCATTTATGCTGAAATGAAAGGTCATTTCCTCAGGTCTTTACTAACACTGAACTATTAAACATGTATTCTAATAAGCCATATTCAACTTTTTTAATACACCATCTTTACTGATTTCTTTATAGCCTCCATTTCATTTTCTGATCTGCATTTCTATATATGCTAGCACCCTCTGATAATGCCATGACTTGCTCAGCAAAATTCTACCATTTCTAGGTTTGACCAATGTTATACAATGTGCTTTCACATAAAAGCTTTCTCATTGCAGACTGCTATGTGAACTATTTTGGTAGAGATTTTATAATGCTGCTTTGTAATTAAATGAATGAAAATTAAGGATCCAGGTTCAAATTAACTTGTACAAAGTTATTAACTATCATTCTGACCTGAAAAGCACTAAGCCCTATATCATTTGAATAATATGCTAGTGTGAAAAGCATGTCACTTAGCCTAACTCTTAACATCCTATTCATATTTGGATGCAGTCTAATTATATTTAATAAAAGATAAGAAGCATAAATCACTTACCAAGATTTATTTCTTAAAGTATGATAGCATCTACAAGTGGCAATGTAATTTACTAAGCAAAAATACTAGAGTAATTTAACCTAAAATATTTGGAATTAGCTCATCATCATGTATTTTGAGGAAAACTATTCCTAAAGATTTAAATACACTTAGTGATGATTTTGGAGTTTTTCAGTTGTGAAAACTTAAGTGTACATGTGTTTTGTCACTCTTTCCAATAAAAATACTGAAAAGCAATTAATCTTTCATGGATATAAATATAAAAGTGAATCATTTTCCTAAAATAGAAACCCAGTGTGAACAGAAATCCATAACACATACTCCCTGATCCAGTTTGAGTTCAGTCGCTCAGCTGTGGCCAACTCTGCGATGCCCTGAACTGCAGCACACCAGGCTTCCCTGTCCATTTTCAACTCCTGGAGCTTGCTCAAACTCATGTCCATTGAGTTGGTGATGCCTTTCAACCATCTCATCCTCCGTCATCCCCTCTCCACCAGCCTTCAATCTTTTCCAGGATCAGGGTCTTTTCCAGTGAGTCAGTTCTTCATATTAGGTGGCCAAAGTATTAGTGCTTCAGCTTCAGCATCAGTCCTTCCAGTGAATATTCAGGACTGATTTCCTTTACAATTGAATGGTTTGATCTCCTTGCTGTCCAAGGGACTCTGAAGAGTCTTCTCCAACACCACAGTTCAAAAGCATCAGTTCTTTGGAGCTCAGGTTTCTTTAGGGTCCAACTCTCACATCCATACATGACTACTGGAAAAACCAAAGCTTTGACTAGATGGATCTTTGTCAGCAAAGTAATCTCTCTGCTTTTTAATATGCTGNAAGAGTCTTCTCCAACACCACAGTTCAAAAGCATCAGTTCTTTGGAGCTCAGGTTTCTTTAGGGTCCAACTCTCACATCCATACATGACTACTGGAAAAACCAAAGCTTTGACTAGATGGATCTTTGTCAGCAAAGTAATCTCTCTGCTTTTTAATATGCTGTCTAGGTTGGTCACAGCTTTTCTTTCAAGGAGCAAGTGTCTTTCAATTTCATGGCTACAGTCACCATCTCCTATGATTTTGGAGACCCCAAAATAAAGTCTCTTACTGTTTCCATTGTTTCCCCTTCTATTTGCCATGAATTGATGGGACAAGATGCCATGATCTTAGTTTTCTGAATGTTGAGTTTTAAGCCATCTTTTCCACTCTCTTCTCTCACTTTCATCAAGGGGCTGTTTAATTCTTCATTTTCTGTCATACGGGTGGTGGCATCTGCATATCTGAGGTTATTGATATTTCTCCCAGCAGTTATGATTCCAGCTTGAGCTTCACCCAACCTGGTATTCCGCATGATATACTCTGCATAGACTCTTCTCTCACTTTCATCAAGGGGCTGTTTAATTCTTCATTTTCTGTCATACGGGTGGTGGCATCTGCATATCTGAGGTTATTGATATTTCTCCCAGCAGTTATGATTCCAGCTTGAGCTTCACCCAACCTGGTATTCCGCATGATATACTCTGCATAGAAGTTAAATAAGCAGGGTGACAATATACAGCCTTGATGAACTCCTTTCCCAATTTGGAACCAGTCTGTTGATCCATGTCTGGTTCTAACTGTTGCTTCTTGACCTGCATACAGATTTCTCAGGGGCAGGTAAGGTGGTCTGGTATTCCCATCTCTTTCAGAATTTTCCACAGTTTGTTGTGATCCACCCAGTCAAAGGCTTAATGTGTCAATAAGGCTGAAGTATATGTTTTTGTGGAACTCTCTTGCTTTTCCAATGATCCAGTGGATGTTGGCAATTTGACCCCCTAGTTCCTCTGCCTTTTCTAAAACCAGCTTGAACATATGGAAGTTCACAGTTCATGTACTGTTGAAGCCTGGCTTGGAGAATTTTGAACATTGTTTTGCTAGTGTGGGATGAGTGCAATTGTGCAGTAGTGTGATAGACATTGCCTTTGGCATTGCCTTTCTTTGGGATTGGAATGAAAACCGACCTTTTCCAGTCCTGGGACCACTGCTGAGTTTTCCAGATTAGCTGGCATATTTGGTACAGCACTTTAACAGCATCATCTTTTACGACTTGAAATAGTGCATCTGGAATTCCGTCACCTCCACTAGTTTTCGTACTGATGCTTCCTATGGCCCACTTGACTTCACATTCCAGGATGTCTGGCTCTAGGTGAGTGATCACACCAGCATGGTGTTCCAGGTCCTTGAGATCTTTTTTATATAGTTCTTCTGTGTTTTCTTGCCACCTCTGCTTAATATCTTCTGCTTCTGATAGGTCCATACCAATTCTGTCCTTTATTGTGCCTATCTTTGCATGGAATGTTCCCTTGGTATCTCTAATTTTCTTGAAGACATCTCTAGTCTTTCCCATTCTACTGTTTTCCTCTCTCTTTGCACTGATCACTGAGGGAGGCTTTCTTATCTCTTCTTGCTATTCTTTGGAACTCTACATTCATATGGGTATATCTTTCCTTCTTTCCTTTGCCTTTAGCTGCTCTTCTTTTCTCAGCTGTTTGTAAGACCTCCTCAGACAACCATTCGCCCTTTTGCATTTATTCTTCTTGAGGATGGTCTCGATCACTGCCTCCTGTACAATGTCACAAACCTCTGTCCGTAGTTCTTCAGGCACTCTGTCTATCATATCTAATCCCTTGAATCTATTTCTCACTTCCACTGTATAATCATAAGGGATTTGATTTAGGTCATACCTGAATGGTCTAGTGGTTATCCTTACTTTCTTCAATTTCAGTCTGAATTTGGCAATAAGGATTTCATGATCTGAGCCACAGTCAGCTCCTGGTCTTATTTTTGCTGAGTGTATAGAGCTTCTCCATCTTTGGCTGCAAAGAATATAATCAATCTGATTTAAATGTTGAACATCTGGTGATGTCCATATGTAGTCATCTCTTGTGTTTTTGGAAGAGAGTATTTGTTAGGACTAATATGTTCTCTTGGGAAAACTCTGTTAGCCTTTGCCCTGCTTTATTTTGTACTCCAAGGCCAAACTTGCCTGTTACTCCAGGTATCTCTTGACTTCTTACTTTTGCATTCCATTCCCCTTTGGTGAAAAGGACATCTTTTTTTTTTTTTTTGGTGTTAGTTCTAGGAAGTCTTGTAGGTCATCATAGAACCATTCAACTTCAGCTTCTTCAGCATTAGTGGTTGTGGCATCAACTTGGATTACTGTGATAGTGAATAGTTTGCCTTGGAAATGAATAGAGATCATTTTGTCATTTTTTTTTAATTTTTATTTTTACTTTCTTTTACTTTTGCCATTTTTGAGATTGCACCCATGTACTTCATTTCAGACTCTTTTGTTGACTATGAGAGCTACTCCATTTCTTCTAAGGGATTTTACCCACATTAATAAATATAATGATCATCTGAATTAAATTCACCCATTCCAGTCCATTTCAGTTTGCTGATTCCTAAAATGCCATTGTTGACCCTTGACCTCTCCTGTTTAACCACTTCAAATTTACCTTGATTCGTGGACCTAACATTCCAGGTTATGCAATATTTTTCTGTACAGCATTGGACTTTACTTCCAGCCCCAGTCACATCCACAGCTGGCTGTTGTTTTTGCTTTGGCTCTATCTCCTCATTGTTTCTGGAGTTATTTCTCCCCTTGTCTCCAGTAGCATATTGAGCACCTACAGACCTGGGGAGTTCATCTTTCAGTGTTATATCTTTTTGCTTTTTCATACTATTAATGGGATTCTCAAGGCAAGAATACTGAAGTGATTTGCATTCGCTTCTCCAGTGGACCATGTTTTGTCAGAACTGTCCACCATGACCTGTCCATCTTGGGTGGCCCTAGACAGCATGGCTCATAGTTTCATTGAGTTAGACAAGCTGTGATCCATGTGATCAGTTTGGTTAGTTTTCTCTGATTGTGGTTTTCATTCTGTCTGCCCTCTGATTAATAAAGATGAAGGGCTTATGGAAACTTCCTGATGGGAGAGACTGACTGTGGGGGAAACGGTCTTGCTCTGTTGTGAGTCCAAAAATTTCTTATCATGTGAGAATTTATTTGGTATAATTGTTCTGAAGTTTGTGGGGGCATCTTCCTCTGGCTCTATGGTGGGTTAATGGTGCCCTCCTCCAAGAGGGCTTATGCCATACACTGTGTGATCCAGATCTCCTGCATCCTGATAACTTCCCTGATAACATGCATGAAATAATATAGTATGTTCTTTTATATAAGGTTTTTTAAGCATAAGTTAAAAGTAGCTGAGTGATAAGCACAGTGATAGAAAAATTTCCCAAATGTTGATTTTTCAAATCTGTGAATATATGCAATAAATATTATATACTGTTTATTTTTCCCTGCTCAAATAAGTGGGACCTGCATTAGCTATGCTGTGCTGTGCTTAGTTGCTCAGTCATGTCCAATTCTTTGTGACCCATGAACTGTAGCCCACTAGGCTCGTCTGTCCATGGGGATCTCCAGGCAAGAATACTGGAGTGGGTTGTCATGCCCTCCTCCAGGGGGATCTTCCCAACCCAGGAGTTGAACCCATGTCTCCTGCTTTGCAGGCGAATTCTTTACCAGCTGAGCTACCAGGGAAGCCCCTGCATAAATCCACATGAAGAGAGTTTCTTGACAACTGAAAGGAATTCACTGGTGAAGTTACTGGTGTCAGGAATAAGAAGCAGTTAAGGAGTGCTGGTAGTCCCACCTCCTACGCACACTCTTCTGACAAGTGGAATGTGACCCCAGTAGAGTGAAAAAGAAGCAAAGGTGTCAACTGTAATGATAGTAAGATTAACGCTTCAAAGAGCAGCTCAGGCTTTCTCTTACCTGGCTCTGCCGATTGTGTTGTTTCTCCATTTCTATTGACAAGTATTATATCTATCTGCATTTTATATCTCAGAAGTTGAGTAAGAGTTCAAAAGTGGAGCAATTCTGGATGATGATCAGCCCCAAGAGGCAGCCATGGGAGTGAGTGGTTAGATGTCAACATTCAAGTCTCCCTAATTTCCTATGTGTTAATGTACTTTGTAATAAATATTATTGGTATACGTGGTAGGCAGAATTCTGAGATGATCCCAATGACTCTTACAGTCTTCTCTCTTGAGTCTGTGTGTGGAACCTGTGAATGTGTGAGACATCAATCCTGTGATTGTCATAATTTATAGCAAAAGAGATTTTTGTGGATGTAATTGAATAATTACAGGGACCTTTCAAAGGAACTGGACTCTTCCTCGAAAAAGTGATTTGAAGCATGACAGGGATTCCATGCAAGAGACACTCATCCATCACTGGATTTAAAGATGGAGGATTCCGTGCAGTAAATGACACAAGCTCTAGAGTATCCTCTGACTTACAGCAGGCAAGGAAACTGGGACTTTGGTCATACAGTCACAAGGAACCCAATGATGCCCCAACTGTGTGAACCTGGAAGAGGATCCTAACCTAGATGAGAACACAGAGCAGCTGACACCTTGAGTTTAGCTTGAGGAGAATCTGTGCAGGAAACTCACTCAGTGTAGTGTCCAGATTTATGACCTACAAAACTGTGAACTAATAAATGAGTGTTGTTTTAAGCTGCTCGATTTGGGTAATTTGTTATGCAGCATTTGAGGACTAATACAGAATATACTTTGTTTAGTCATTCAGTCTTGTCTAACTCTTCGTGACCCCCTGAACTGTAGCCCACCAGGCTCCTCTGTCCGTGGGATTTCCCAGGCAAGAATACTAGAGCTTTTTGCCATTTCCTTCTCCAGGGGAATCTTCCTGACCTAGGGATCAAACCTGCGTCACCTGCATTGGCAGGTGGATTCTTTACCACTGAGCCCAAAGACAAGCTTTACATACAATAAAATGTGCCCATTTTAAGTTTATAGTTTGGTGAGTGTCAAAAATGAACCCACAGCCACAATTAAAACATGAGACATTAATGTCCCAAATTTCCTTATGCTCAATCCGTCCGCTAGCAGCAGGCACCCACTTGTCTGATTTCTGTAACTCTATATGTTAAATCTTGACTTGCTCCTATTATTTCTCTCTTTCTTTCTCATTATATGAGGGAAATTATCCCTACAGTGGGGGCTTCCTTGATAGCTAAGTTGGTAAAGAATTCGCCTGCAATGCAGGAGAGCCTGGTTCAATTCCTGGGTTAGGAATATCTGCTAGAGAAGGGATAGGCTACCCACTCCAGTATTCTTGGGCTTCCCTTGTGGTTCAGCTAGTAAAGAATCCACCTGCAATGTGGGAGACCTGGATTTGATCCCTGAGTTGGGAAGATTCCCCTGGAGAAGGGAAAGGGTACCCACTTCAGTATTCTGGCTTGGAGAATTCCATGGACTATATAATCCATGGAATCACAAAGAGTTGGACACGACTGAGCAACTTTCACTTTCACTCCATCCCTAGTGGCTCAGAAAGTTAAGAATCTGCGTGCAATGCAGGAGACTTGGGTTTCATCCCTGGGATGAGAAGATCCCTTGCAGAAGGGAATGGCTACCCACTCTAGTATTCTTGCCTGGAGAATCCCATGGACAGAGGAGCCTGGTGGGCTACAGTCCATGGGGTCATAAAGAATCAGACACAACTGAGTGACTAACACTTTCACTTTCTTGCATCATATTTATACTCTTCTAGTGTTCTTGCTTGGAGAATCCCAAGAANTGCCTGGAGAATCCCATGGACAGAGGAGCCTGGTGGGCTACAGTCCATGGGGTCATAAAGAATCAGACACAACTGAGTGACTAACACTTTCACTTTCTTGCATCATATTTATACTCTTCTAGTGTTCTTGCTTGGAGAATCCCAAGAATGGGAAAGCCTGGTAGGCTGCTGTCTATGGGGTCATACAGAGTCAGACACGACTGAAGTGACTTAGTAGCAGCAGCAGCAGCATACAAAAACATATCAATAACTTCAGATATGCAGATGACACCACCCTTATGGCAGAAAGTGAAGAGGAACTGAAGGGCCTCTTGATGAAAGTGAAAGAGGGAAGTGAAAAACCTGGCCTAAAACTCAACATTCAAAAACTAAGATCATGGCATCTGGTCCCATGGCATCACTTCATGGCAAATAGATGGGGAAACAATGGAAACAGTGACAGACTTTATTTTCTTGGGCTCCAAAATCACTGCAGATGGTGGCTGCAGCCATAAAATTAAAAGACGCTTGCTCCTTGGAAGAAAAGCTATGACCAACCTAGACAGCATATTAAAAAGCAGAGACATTACTTTGCTGACAAAGATCCATCTAGTCAAAGCTTTGATTTTTCCAGTAGTCATGTATGGATGTGAGATCTGGACCATAATGAAAGCTGAGCTCCAAAGAATTGATGCTTTTGAACTGTGGTATTGGAGAAGACTCTTGAGAGTCCCTTGGACAGAAAGGAGATCAAACCAGTCAATCTTAAAGGGAATTATTCCAGAATAGTCATTGGAGGGACTGATGCTGAAGCTGAAACTCCAATACTTTGGCCACCTGATGTGAAGAACTGACTCATTGGAAAAGACCCTGATGCTGGGAAAGATTAAAGGCAGGAGGAGAGGGGGATGACAGAGGATGAGATGGTTAGATGGCATCACCAACTTGATGGACATGAGTTTGAGTAAGCCCCGGGAGTTGGTGATGAAGAGGGAGGCCTGGTGTGCTGCAGTCCATGGAGTCGCAGAGTCAGACACGACTGAGTGACTGAACTGAACTGAATTGAACTGATACAGACAAAAAAGTTAAATCACCATTCTGAACATGTAGAATCATCTCCCTAAACACTAGTTTATTAATTCAAAAAATACTTGCTGCCTGCTGGCTCTATGCCAGGCTCTGTTCCAGTCACTGAGATATACTAATAAGCCAAGTTGTTTATCCCTTATGCAGCATATATTCCAAAGATTCTGGGAGGTTGATTTTTTTTCAAATGGTGTGATTGGCTCCCTGGCTGTGAGTCCTCTAAACTTCACTACTGGGATGTATAACCCCTAATTATATTAGCCTCATCTCAAAGTTGTGCAGAATTGTTGATTCAGAACATCTCAAAACAGTATTTGTTTGCCCCCAAAGCTCCAAAAAAATGACTGGGAAATGGTGTACAGATAAAACAACATAATAATTAGTCAGTTTAGCTTATATATGCTACATAAGGGATAAATAGTAGGCTTCCCTAGTGGCTCAGACAGTAAAGAATCTGCCTGCAATGCAAGCGGATCGGGTTCAATCCTTTGGGTAGGGAAGATCCCCTGGAGAAGGAAATGGCAACCCACTCCAGTATTCTTGCCTAGAGAATTCCATTAAACAAAGAAGCCTGGAGGCTACAGTTCATGGGGTTGCAATCGCCTTTACACTTCACCTCAGACATTAAAGGGTAAAGCTAAGTAGACCAAGGCTCAGGTTCTCAAAATTAAGAATCAAGTTTGTTTTGCTGTATAGTCCCCTGAATTTTTGTATGAGATGAATTAACTCAGTGTGTTTCATCTTTGTCTAGCATTCAATACTCCTGGGTTTGAATTCCAGCTATATCCTTCTAAGAACATGATTCTCAACTCTGGTTGATTACCAGAACTACTGGAGAAGATATGAAAACGTACTTAGGCCCATTCTTACCCCATTTGGCTTAGGCCTGGATGATCATACTTATTAAAAGCTCCAATGTGTCTAATAATTCTAATTTGCAGCCAAGATGAGAAAACACTCCTCTAGCTTTTTTCATGAAGTATCTTACTCTTTGAACCTGTGTCTGTGGCGGGGTTCTTATTTTCTGTTCCCCAGTAGCAATGCCATCTCTATCCTATCTCATCCCCTCTGTGGTAACCACAAAGTCATGTGTTGAAATGAGTCACTGAAGGCAAGGTCACCCACTGAATATTTCCTTAGACTGTTGTGGAGATTGCTCATTGCTTCTCAGTGTCTATTATTTCCTTCATACCTACAAATGGAATTTCTATACACTCAAGAATGTCAATGTGTCAAGATAAAAATGTATCATCTGCTGCTGCTCTGCTAAGTTGCTTCAGTTGTGTCCGACTCTGTGTGACCCCATAGACGGCAGCCCACCAGGCTCCTCCGCCCCTGGGATTCTCCAGGCAAGAACACTGGAGTGGGTTGCCATTTCCTTCTCCAAGGCATGAAAGTGAAAGTGAAAGTGAAGTCGCTCAGTCGTGTCTGACTCTTAGCGACCCCATGGACTGCAGCCTAGCAGGCTCCTCCATCTGTGGGATTTTCCAGGCAAGAGTACTGGAGTGGGGTGCCATTGCCTTCTCCAAAATGTATCATGGTATTCTTTAAAGATGGGGTTGCTATAAGCAGACATATAAGCAGAAGTAGTCAGAACTTCTTGGAAGTCTCCTTTAAAGAGTTTGATATGTCCTCCCCTACTTCTGTCTTTTATTTCTATATTAAAGCGGATATAATGGGTGGAGTTGCAGCAGCCATTATCTAACCATGACAGTAAGTGTCACGCATCCTAGGGATGACAAATGAAACAAATACCAGAGACTGGTTCTCTGATATCATTGGAAGCCACCATACAAGTCCTGCTATAAAAATCTCCAGATTTTTAATTGCATAAAAGGAATAAAGCTCATGAAAACCAATATTTTTTAAGTCTCTAGTACTAATAGCAGAATATAATTCCTAATTCATACATTCCTAATGTCATACTTCCCATGCTTTGAAGGCTCTTATCTATTATCACCCACTGGTTCTTCCTGACATCACCTGTCCATCTCTCTGCACTACCTTCTTTGGCTTGCTGTTTGGATCTCTGTTATCTCCTCATGAATCATTCTTGTCTCTTGGTCTTCGGTCAACCCCAGTTTGATCTGTCTTGGCTTCAGTGGAAATCTGTCACATCTGATCAAGATTGGAGTGAATATGAAACAATCACTTAAGGCGATTCTAAAATGCTTCCCAGTTAATGTGAATGCAGCAACTTGATTTTCTCAGTGTATTTTCCATGTCCACTTTTCTCAATACCAAATTTAGATGGTCTTGCCAGCTCCATTTTCAGGTAAAAGTGAAAGAAATAATGGTATATAGATTATATGATGGACAACACCCTGTGAAATCCATCATTCTAGGAACAGAGGAGATAGAATAGTCTGACCTATGATTTATAGGTGGGAAAACACCACTTATCATCTCTAGAAAGATCTGTTATACCTACTGGGTTTGCTCATGCTGTGTAGTATATTGTTTTCCAGGTAAGGTAAATCTCAAATCCTTACTAAAGTTGTTTATTTCCTTTGTAGATCCATGAAAATAGGAAAATAATGAAAGATGCACACAAGATAACTCATGAACTAGTAACTTTTGTTCTCAGTCTGGGAGGTTGAAAGTGAAAATGTGAACTTGTAGCGCACAGCATGGTCTCGTTTGAAGAATATCATGTGATGAAAGCAGTAATGATGGGAGAAGATACACAAACAGTAGGAAAGCCACATCCACGAGTGGCCGTGTGGCTTCCAATTTGCCTATTATCACCTTGAGAAGACCAATTGAAATGGGTACCTTTGTGTGTTTAATTTAAAGCAGAAAAAGAAAATGGTAGCATCTCCTACTGAAATTTATATTTTAAAAAGTGATTGTTTTTCTAAGGTAGACATATATCTTCCAGAGTTCTGAAGCTCCTGTGCCTGGAAGACCTTGCATTTTTGGTGTAACTTCTTAAACTCTAGTTCTTAAGGTGGAGTTGATGAAAATGAACTAGTCTGTGCAATGAAGTATATATATATATATATATATATATATATATATATTTTTTTTTTTTTTTTGGCCTCACTGCACAGCTTGAAGATCTCACCTCCCCGTCTAGGGATTGAATTCAGGCCCTCAGCAGTCAAAGTGTGAAGTCCTAACCACTGGACCAACAGGGAACTCCCAAGGTCTCTATGTTTAAAATCCAATTAATAATTACATATTTTCACTTGACCAGTCATTTTATTTCATGTCATTTGACTTGTATGCAAACTAACTAGACTGCTAGTTACTGCTAGTTCCCCAAAAGTTTAAGTTACAGTTACTCAAACTCTGTTTGAAACATAGAATAGTTTATTTAAAGGTAATTTGTAATCATTTGTGATTCAAAAGAAAGCAGTCAGGGACAAATGAAACACAAACTTTTCCCTCAAACCATTTCAATCATTAGCTTGACCTCCTTAAATATTATGTTGTTTGTTCTTTAAAAAACCACCAATAAATAGCTAAACTGACTAATTATTATATTCTTTAATCTGTACACCATTTCCCAGTCATTTTTTGGAGCTTTGGGAGCAAACACATACAAGTGTATTGAAATGTTCTGAATCAGCAATTCTGCACATTTTGATCAATAAGGAGGGGGTGGTAGTGAGTAAAAAGAAAAAAGAGGAATGCTGTACTATCCTATTCATTGATACTTGGAAAGTACCTCGGTTAATCACTTGTTGCTACTGCTGCTGCTGCTAAGTCGTTTCAGTCGTGTTCGACTCTGTGTGACCCCATAGACGGCAGCCCACCAGGCTCCCCCATCCCTGGGATTCTCCAGGCAAGAACACTGGGGGTGGGGGTTGCCATTTCCTTCTCCAATGCATGAAAGTGAAAAGGAAAAGGGAAGTCGCTCAGTCGTGTTTGACTCTTCGCGACCCCATGGACTGCAGCCTAGCAGGCTCCTCCATCCATGGGATTTTCCAGGCAAGAGTGCTGGAGTGGGGTGCCCGTGCCTTAACCATAGATTAAAAAAAAATCCTAGTTAAGGCACCGCTTGTGAACCAGAGCTCGGAAGTCAGCCAGGAGACTAGGGCCAAGGAAGGCTGAGGTCTGGCAAATATGAAGTGAAAGGGAAGTCACATGTTCTGGAAGGTGAAGGTCAAGGAGCAGTTTCAAAATCTCATTTTGTTCTGCAGGAAGCTAAAGATGGAGCTGGAGACGTTTACAGTCAGCTTGAAAGTTGACACATCCATGCCTGCAGTGGAAATTTTAGGATTTGAAACAAAATTACCTTTAGTGTTCTACAAAGTCTCCATAAGTTTTAGGGACTATCATCTGGTGGTATCATAACCTCATAACCTTGTGGCTTCCACCATTGAGTTTGCTGATCCTTCTTTTTGTGGATCCATGGGTGAGGCGGGAGGGGGGGGGGAATAAAGGGGAATAGGTGGGTCCAAGATCGGAGTGGGGAAGGGGAGTAGCCAAGCTCTGGCACTAACTCATACGGAGAACGGCTATCAACAGTGTCCAAAGAACTGGAGATGACTCAGACTTACTTGGTGTGGCAACAACCAAGTAATAACCCTTTCGCTTCTAGAGACTTACCCTATGGAAATAATAAAGAGTGTGCTTCAAAATACAACTTTTAATGTTCTTCTCAATATTGTTTATGATAGAGAAAAGCCAAATGCCCAACAATAAGAGAATAGTTACCTAGGTATGCTGCATACACCCGTGTGAGGGAATGTGTAAGCAAACATAAAATTAATGTTAGAAGAATATTTTTTGACGACCATAAATTGGACTTTAAAAAGATTACATAAAAGTACAATATATAAAAGTAGCATTTTATAGTCTAAATGAGCTTATTTACAAAACAGAGACAGATTCACTGACATAGAAAACAAGCGTATGGTTACCAAATGCTGATAGAGGAGGAGGGGTGGGGGAGAAGGAGGGAGGCAAATTAGGAGGTTGGGATTAATAGACACACACTCAGGAAAGCCCGTCCCCGCATGTGCCCAAAGGGTCCTAAGTGCTGCGCCCAAGCTGTGGTGCTCTCCTGTATTTCCGACCCTCCTCTACCCAGAGGCTTTTGCGGTAGGGAGGACTCCTCCGAGGCTCCGGCGCTCCAGGGTGTGGTCTGTAGGAAACCGGCGGGATGGAGTTTGCTGTGACCCTGCGTGGCCGTGAAGTGGAAAAATCTGGGATAAAAACCTGGGTGCTTCCAACTTTCCTTCTCAGATCAATTCACCCCTCTCTTGCTACCTGCCCACAGACACCTTAGACTCGGCAAACCCTACACCAACTTCATTTGCGGATCTTTTCACCTCTATCTATAATCCTTCCGTTCAGCATCTACTCCCCATGCTTGCGACTTCCTGGGTGGCTCAGACGGTAAAAGCATCTGCCTACAATGCGGGAGACCCGGTCTTGATCCCTAGGTGGGGAAGATCCCCTGGAGAAGGCAATGGCACCCCACTCCAGTACTCTTGCCTGGAGACTCCCATGGACGGAGAAGCCTGGAAGGCTACAATCCATGGGGTCGCAAAGAGTCGGACACGATTGAGCGACTTCACTTTCACTTTCCATTATATATAAAATAAACAGCAAGGACCTACTATATAGCAAAGGAAATTATACTCAGCATCTTGTAATAACATAATTAAAAAGCATCTGAAAAAGAATATTTATGTACATATAACTGAATCATTTTGCTGTAAATGTGAATCTAACACAACATTGTAGATTTACTATACTTCAATTTTTAAAAAGGAAAAAAGCATAAAGTTACTCCTTTGTCTTTTCAAAAAAAAATAACATTTTCCCCCACACCGTCCCATTATCCTACATTATTCTTGCTAATAACCATGACATACTTTGTATTTACTTGTTTGTTTTTATTGCTAAGTCACTTTAGTTGTGTCCAACTCTCTGTGACACTGTGGACCATAGCTCCCCAGGCTCCTCTGTCCTTGGGATTTCCCGGGCATGAATGCTAGAGTGAGTTGCCATGCCCTCCTCCAGGGGAGCTTCCCAACCCAGGGGTCAAACCCCCTTCTCTTACGCCTCACACAGTGGTAGGTGGGTTCTTTACCACTAGCGCCACTTGGGAAGCTCTTTTCCCTCATTAGAATATCAGCACTATGAGTGTTGGGATTTTGTTTTGTTCACTATTGACTCCTCCATTCCTAATACAAGGCCTGGCATACAGCTGGTGCTTAATAAGTATCTGTTGAATGAATGGCTGAATAGTTCTAATTTATGTTATAGGTCAGCCCAAGGTATAGAAGCACAGAGGAATGGCTCAAACACACTCTGGATGATGATCAGGGAAGACTTCCTGGAGGAGGCAATCCTTGAATCTTTGTTAGAGTGTGGTAAAGAGAAAGACTTCTTGAGATACAACTTATGGCCTAGATGCTTGTTGTTGTGACCCCTTCCTTAGTTGGACTTCCTCAGAACCATCTGCCTGTGGATACTGCAGTGAATCGTCTGCTTCTTCTGAAAGGACCAACCTCATAACTGAATTGTTTTCCCATTCTGTTCTTAATTAATTTCTCCTTTTTCTCCACCAAAGTCTTGGCTTGGTTTTCCTCTAAGCCTATCCTTATTATGATTTGCCCTCTTTTAGTTTACTTCACACTTCTTATAAGTAATATGATATTATATAGGAAGCTCAGAATCTTTAGATATTATTATATGTTGAAATATTTCACTATGACACAGGAGTAAAACTAGACAAATTAGTAACGTTACTCTCCTTTCCCATATCAGGTGTCTTAATAACTGAACAGTAATATCGATGACAGTAATGACAAATCACTCTGTATACTTGCACAGCATTTAAACTATACATGTTCAAGGCCCTTGTGTATATCACTGTAACCTCACAAAACCTCTAAGAGGTACACAAGAAAAGGATAATTATCATCACTTTATTGATGAGAAAACCAGGTAAAACACAGATTGTGACTCTTCTGTTTTCTCAAAACATCTTAAACCTTGGTCCTATGACTTAAAGACCTTAGACATACTAGAAATTAGGTTAAAAAATTCTGAAGTGGCAACATGTTTCTAAAAGAAAAAAAAAACTACACACATTATATTAATGCTTTATAAAAGGGAGAAGAAGGAAGATGTAAGGAATGTGTGTCAAAATATGAAACATGATTTTTTTGGTCATTATTTTCTGCTCTGATGGAGAAACTTGCATAGATTTCATTTACTTTACAAATTACATAAAAATGGATTGAGTTCATGTAGTTTCAAGTAATTTGAATGCAGAAAATGTTGTAATAAACTAAACCTGCCCAATTAAAGGATTATTTTTAAATGTGACAAAATATTTGAGTGCCTCCAAAACAGAGAATATAAGAGCATTAAGAAATGAAAACAAAATTCCATTTCAAAGAGCTCATTGCTTATCATATTAGATAACAAAGAAAACAAAATGAAAATGTTTAATTCTACTTATTATATTAAGATAAAGTAAGATCTGTAGTAATAGAATGGATTTCCCCATGAATTAAAATATAAAAATTTGATATTCAGTTTTAAATATTGCATCTCAAAAATTAAACTCTGTTCATAAACTAATCAATGTATGGCCCTATCTTCATTAAAGAGCTATGTTTATAAATGTTGCATCATACTGAACACATTATTATTCAATATAAGTGTCATAAAATGAAATATTTAGAATGTGAGTTAAACGCATTTACATTCCAAGTGTTACAACAGCAATATTAAAATTGCAGGATCAAGTTAAAATTTTGTTACAGTATTAAGATTAGTCATAGCCCATTTAATTATTTAAAAGATTCATAATATCACCAAAGGTAATTAGGTAGGTGGGAAATCGATTATATAGGACCCATGTCAAGTTCTAAAACAAAAAGAGCAGTTGGTATATATCTAGTATAAATTTACCTGGTTCTTAACCAAGACAAAAGCACCAAGTCAAGGTTTATATGAAATAAAATTACATGGCATCTAGCTATATTGTAGTAATGTTGACATAACAGAGAAAGTTTCATCTTTTGAAATAAAGACAAAATTTTTAAAAGCATGTAACATTTTACGTGAGGCCACTTTCCAAAGTACAATATGAAAATAATAAGACTGAAAAGCTGATGGAAGAGATGCTTCAAGTGGATAGTCTCTATTTCCACACTCTGCATGCAGCAAAGCAAAAATGTCTGCTTTCTGTTGATATACTTTGCATTTGACAGAAAATATTGTACTAGAGCAACAATAATTACATGTGACAAAATTATAGAGCCTCTGATGTGAAGGAGAGTTCACCTAGCATTAGGATACCCACTCCAGTATTCTTGGGCTTCCCTTGTGCCTCAGTC
This sequence comes from Oreotragus oreotragus, assembly GCA_006410675.1. NCBI lineage: Eukaryota > Metazoa > Chordata > Mammalia > Artiodactyla > Bovidae > Oreotragus > Oreotragus oreotragus. The sequence goes on from SJYX01014457.1 coordinate 439,531, forward strand.
CACCTGCAATGTGGGAGACCTGAGTTCGATCCCTGGGTTGGGAAGATCTCCTGGAGAAGGGAAAGGCTACCCACTCCAGTATTCTGGCCTGGAGAATTCCATGGACTGTACAGTCTATGGGGTCACAAAGAGTTGGACATGACTGAGTGACTTTTACTTCACTCCACTTCGCCTAGAATTTGATTGAACCCTTTAGTATTCTGAGGCAGAGCAAGAGCTCTGTGTGACTTTCCCAAAGCCACAGGGCAGAGCTGGAACTAAAGTCTAAATTTTTCTCTCTCCTGTTCCAAAACTCATTCCTCTGTAGCACACTGCTTTACATTTGAGACAAAAGTGCAATTTTACAAAGTACTCCAGGTATTTAAAAGTCAAGCTCAACATACATATGACAATTCTCACAATACCAAACACATAAATGTACCCCTAACACTGATGGGCAAGATTTTAAAAATCTATACTTCAGAAGACCATTGCATCAATTCACCTTTAGTCTACCAAATCGCAAACTGCTTCCTTATTTTGGTCTGGATGATATGATGGAAAACAGAACAGATATTCAATGAAACCCTTTCGATTTCAGTCAATGGAATTCTTTATCAGCTTTAAAAAACCAATTATTTTAACCCTTTTAAAGGTCAATATTTGGAACAATTCACCTGCATCCAAACTTATAGTGAAGGTGGCCAAAATGATTGGAACCACTGTGTTTTGATTTACTTTAGTTGAAATACAAAATCATGACTGAGACTTGATCTCGTCCTGTGTCTGGAACTTCCTTCATATTCCTCTGAAGTTTACCTATTCCCAAATTCATAAACATGTTTTCATGTTTTTACTGCTGCTGCTGCTGCTAAGTCACTTCAGTCGTGTCCGACTCTGTGTGACCCCATAGACGGCAGCCCACCAGGCTCCCCCATCCCTGGGATTCTCCAGGCAAGAATACTGGAGTGGGTTGCCATTTCCTTCTCCAATGCATGAAAGAGAAAAGTGAAAGTGAAGTCGCTCAGTCTGTCTGACTGTTAGCGACCCCATGGACTGCAGCCCACCAGGCTACTCCGTCCATTGGATTTTCCAGGCAA
>SJYX01014457.1:443015-459655 GCA_006410675.1 Oreotragus oreotragus
TTCCATGTCCAGTTCTAACTGTTGCTTCCTGACCTGCATACAGATTTCTCAAGAGGCAAGTCAGGTGGTCTGGTATTCCCATCTCTTTCAGAATTTTCCACAGTTTATTGTGATCCACATAGTCAAAGGCTTTGGCATAGTCAATAAAGCAGAAATAGATGTTTATCTCGAACTCTTTTGCTTTTTGCATGATCCAACGGATATTGGCAATTTGATCTCTGGTTCCTCTGCCTTTTCTAAAACCAGCTTGAACATCAGGAAGTTCATGGTTCACGTATTGCTGAAGCCTGGCTTGGAGAATTTTGAGCATTACTTTACTAGCATGTGAGTTGAGTGCAATTGTGCGGTAGTTTGAGCATTCTTTGGCATTGCCTTTCTTTGGAATTGGAATGGAAACCGACCTTTTCCAGTCCTTCGGCCACTGCTGAGTTTTCCCAATTTGCTGGCATATTGAGTGCAGCACTTTCACAGCATCATCTTTCAGGATTTGAAACAGCTCAACTGGAATTCTATCACCTCCACTAGCTTTGTTCATAGTGATGCTTTCTAAGGCCCACTTGACTTCACATTCCAGGATGTCCGGCTCTAGATGAGTGATCACACCATCATGATTATCTGGGTCGTGAAGATGTTTTTCGTACAGTTCTTCTGTGTATTCTTGCCACCTCTTCTTAATATCTTCTGCTTCTGTTAGGTCCATACCATTTCTGTCCTTTATTGAGCCCATCTTTGCATGAAATGTTCCCTTGGTGTCTCTAATTTTCTTGAAGAGATCTCTAGTCTTTCCCATTCTGTTCTTTTCTTTGATTTCTTTGCATTGATCCCTGAAGAAGGCTTTCTTCTCTCTTCTTGCTAGTCTCTGGAACTCTGCATTCAGATGCTTATATCTTTCTTTTTCTCCTTTACTGGATCTTCAAAATTCACTAAAATAATACCCTAGTTGATAGCCATACTTCCTGTACCCCTCCTCCAACACATGAAATATTCTCAAGAGTAGAAAAGAACAACAATAACAAAGTCAATTAAGATACAGATGTTTGTAGACAGATAGATATCCTCACAAGTGAAGAAACTCACATATATGTGCATTTTAAGGTTCTTTAATAATAGTCAGAATAGTCCAACATGTTAATTCAGCTTTCCTCTATATACTACAATGATAAAGCAGAGCAGAAAGAGACTATGCCCAAAAACAGTAAAGAAAATTACTCAGAAGTTGCTGTTATGGGTTGAATTAGGTCTCCCCCCAAAAAAATTCATGTGTTAAAGGCTTCAGCCTCAGGACCTCAGAACATAATCTTATTTGGAAATAGGGTAATTATAATTGGAATTAGTTAAGATGAGGTCACATAAGGGTGGGCCCTAATCCAGTATGATCCGTGTCCTTATTAAAAAGGGAAATTTGCTCAGACACAGAGACACACAAAGGGAAGACGATGTGAAGACACACAGGAGAAAACAGTCATCTAAGAGCCAAAGAGAGGCCTGAAACAAGCCTCATCACAGATGGTTTTCATTCAAATGTGTGATCTTTTTGNCCCTAATCCAGTATGATCCGTGTCCTTATTAAAAAGGGAAATTTGCTCAGACACAGAGACACACAAAGGGAAGACGATGTGAAGACACACAGGAGAAAACAGTCATCTAAGAGCCAAAGAGAGGCCTGAAACAAGCCTCATCACAGATGGTTTTCATTCAAATGTGTGATCTTTTTGTGATTTACCTCAATTACTCTTTCCACCTGTCATTTCCTAGAGTACTTTGCAGAATCCTAAACTATTTTAATTCCAAAGCGGGTTAGTTATATATCAGTACAAAATCAAAGGCTCACCAATCAGAAAGCTAGGAATGAAATAGGTATCCGTCTGTGACGGCGTTAGAGTGATTTGGGGCCAGACCCGGTGGTAAGGCAGTGACAGATGTGTACCATGGCGCTTTGCATGGAAGCAGGAAGGTGCTGGAAGAAACAATAATGCCCTAAGAGGAGTATAACAGAAGGGGAAAGAATAAGAAACAAAGCTGAACTTAGAGAAATCGCTTCTAATTTACTTTTCATTCTATCTAAAAGCTCTAGAGTGCCATCTGACCTTTCTACCAGGAGAAGCAGTAAATAATTTGTATAATTCGTATTTCATATGTGTTTTGTACCCCAAATATGGAACTCAGCCTATTTGAGAATGAGCGTTCCTAACTGCAACATCAGTGAATTCAGAATCAACTGGACTATCAGCTCCTTTTGACAGAATCTATTTGTTTCAAAGTCATGTTTTTTGCCCTTGTAAGAAGCAAGATAAACAGAGCAGTTTCAAAGAAAGTTGTGAGATAGTTGGGCTTTAAGAATTTGACTTTGACAAGTTCGAGAAGTAAAAACGGGGGGTGGGGGTGGGGGCAGGGATGTTTATCCTATTTAAAAAAAAACAGAATCAATAACTAATTTATTCAACAAGCACTTATTGAATACCTTCCATGTGTCATTTGGTGATGGGCTACATACTAGACGTGTTAAAAATGAGAAGCAGGCAGGATACATTTCAATCCAGGAGAGGAAGAAGGTGATTCCATGACAGAATAGCAGGTGAGATTTTAGGTCAAATGTAGCCTTTAAGCATCTCATATTCTACCAGGTAGATGACTATTAATACTTACATAAAGACCAGCCCTACCCGACACAGGAGGAAAGAGAGGCCCTGAAATACAGTCCTAATTTTCCTCCTATTCCTAGATAATGAAGACAATGAAAACATAGCTTTAATTGAAAACTTGATGGGAATGAGTAGAAGCTTGCATGCTTCTAAAAACTTCTGCAGGTCTCGGCCTTTCCATATTCTTATGATGAAGCCCACAGGGGTCACTTCCTTAGTATATCCCCCAGTGAGGAGCCATTAGCTTTTACTTTACTTTTTAAAAATAGACTCTATTTTTTAGAGCAGTTTTAGGTTCACAGCAAAAGTGAGGAGAAAGTATGGGGAGTTCCCATAAACACACTAACCCCACACATGCATAGCCTGGCCTACTATCAACATCCTCCACCAGGGCGGTGTGTTTATTACCAATGAGGAACCTACATCAACACATCATGATCAGCCAAAGCCCATTGTTTATGTTAGCTTCGCTCTTGGTGCCAGCACCCCACAGTGTCAGTCACTCAGTCGTGTCCACCTCTCTGACCCCATGGACTGTAGCCCGCCAGGCTCCTCTGTCCATCGGATTTTCCAGGCATGCATACTGGAGTGGGTGGCCATTCCCTTCTCCAGGGGATCTTCCTGACCCAGGGATCGAACTTGAGTCTCGTGCGTTGCAGGCAGATTCTTTACCATCTGAGTCACCAGGGAAGCTATATTCAGGGAAGCTTAGCAGGGAAACTGCAATAGGAAAGTACGTTTTATGGGTTTTGACAAATGCATAATAACGTGGATCCACCGTTATTGTTCAAGAGAATAGTTTCACTGCCCTAAACATCTCCTCTGCCCTGCCGATTCATCCCTCCCTCCACCGTAACACCTGGCAACCACTGATCTTTTTACCATCTACACAGTTTTGCCTTTTCTAGCGTGTCACAGAGTTGGAATCAAACAGTATGTATTCTTTTTAGATTGGTTTCCTTTTTCTCAGTAATATCCCTGATAGCTTAAGTGGTAATGAACCCACCTGCAATGCAAATGATGACACGTACCAGAATTATACTAAAATTTACAAAAACTATAAGTGTTGGATAGGAAATGGAACAGCAGGAATGCTTATATACTGCTGATGGAAGTGAAAATTGGTACAGCCACTTTGGAAAATTGTTTCTCTATCTTGATTAAAGCTGAATATATGCTTAACTTATGACCCAGAAATTCCATACCAACATAAATACATACATAGATTCACCAGTAGCATGTACAAGAAATTTCACAGCAGCATCATATGAGAACCAGCAAGTAAATATTTATCAACAGGAAAATGGATACATAAAGTATATTCAGTTAACTCAATGCTTCACAGCTATGAAATCGAGCAGACAACTGCCACAGGCAGCAATGTGGAGGAAACTCACAAACACCATGTTCAGTGAAAGCTGTCAGCCACAAAAGACTACATACTCTTTGATTACAGTTATATAAAGTTCAAAAACACAAACCTAATCTATGATAATAAATAGTGATTAATTTTGAGTAGGAGGAGGATAATGAATGGGAAGGGGAATGTTCTATTTGACTTGGGGAATGGTTACGTAGAGGTTTTTATTTTTTTGGGGGGCGGTGGGGGTTGTTTGTTTGACACACCACACAGCTCGTGGAATCTCAGTTCCCCGACCAGGGATAGAACTCTGGCCGTGGCATTGAAAGCCCAGAGTCCTAACCACTAGGCAACCAGGAAACTCCCACACAGATCTCTTCATGCTGTGAAAATTCATTGAGCTGTATGCTTGTGATTTGTATACTTTTTAGAATGCATATTGTTATATTTCAATATAAACATTTATTAAAGAATATAGAACCTCAGTTGGCCCTTTTGAGATCTAGAAAAGCTATATGGTTATCTATGACAGGAAGCCTACATTTTTTCCAACCTTCACTTATTGGGAATTAGTAGACTACACAATGGGTTAATCTCACGAGCTAAGGATAGCATTTTTATAGATAAGGTGGAATTGGGACTTTGGTGTGTCTGATTTGAAAGCCTATGCTCACAGCCACTATCCTGTACTACCTTCTATTATGATTATATACTCTCTTCCAGACTTATTTATGCTAAACATCTGTGGTTCTGTGTATTTTCTTTTCCCATTTTATTTTATGACACAGAGGGATAGCAAAATGCTAAGTGTATCCTCAATTATGTTTCATGACACCAAAATAAAGTTGAAAGACATTTGTTTGCTCTAAACAAGGCCAACTGAGTATCATATGTATGTATGTATTATTTTTGGTGTGTTGTGCTCATAAGCCTTAGGAATATGTACGTGATATGTCATTGTATCTTTCGAATAGTTTTTCACTTGTTTCAAAATGCTTCTCATGCAGACAATCTCACTGAATTTTCTGTGTTGGACATTTAACATTTTGTTTCCCCTCTCAGGATATATTGGGTTGGCCAAAAAGTTCTTCCAGGTTTTCTGTTAAGATGTAATGGAGAAACCTGAAATGAATTTCTCTGTCAACCCAACACTAATTCAAAATCTCTCAGGGTCTGGAAGCAGTTTAATTTTTTCCAATGTGCATTGACTTGTATGGAGATAGTAAATTGTATCTGTCACTGTTCATCTGTTGTCCAGGGATAATATTTGTTTAGTTCCCCAGGAGTGTGTTTTAATTCCCACCCCCGCCATCTTGACTAACTCTAATATTCATCCTTCTCTGGTTCTTAATAAATTGGTGAAACTGCAACCCACCAGTCATTTAGCACCTCCCTATTAACCATTCATACACACTGAAATTCAGTCATTCATTTTTACTCTTAGCTTTCCACCTCTTAAACATTTAATATTCCATAGCTAAAGTAGCACATGCTCACCCTCTAGTTATAAGCTTAATATGTAAGCACGGAAAGATGTGGGAATAGTACTGTTTTCACAGAAGCGCTTTCCTCCTGCGCTGCTGCTGCTGCTGCTGCTAAGTCGCTTCAGTCGTGTCCGACTCTGTGCGACCCCAGAGATGGCAGCCCACTAGGCTCCCCATCCCTGGGATTCTCCAGGCAAGAACACTGGAGGGGATTGCCATTTCCTTCTCCAATGCATGAAAGTGAAAAGTCAAAGTGAAGTCGCTCAGTCCTGTTGGACTCTTAGCGACCCCATGGACTGTAGCCCATCAGGCTCCTCCATCCATGGGATTTTCCAGGCAAGAGTACTGGAGTGGGGTGCCATTGCCTTCCCCGTTCCCCCTAGAGGTTAACTATTTAGATTGTTTATTGAGTATCATAGATGATTCTTCTCTATTTTTGCATTAAAGATAGCTTGTCCAGTATTCTAGCTTTGTTCATGTATTCATTATTATTGCTTTAACTGGTTAAATTCACTTGATATGGTTGAACACATATATTCCTAAGACAATTTATGGTTTAAATGTTCAGCTCATTTTTAATATATAGCAATAGTTTCAAAAACATCAAAGTTTAATATGCACATCTTTATTTGTGATGTGATTATCGATTTTTTTCATTTAATTTTTTAGAGACTATACTACAGAACTCCTAAAAGGGCAAAAGCATATAAAGCATTATTTCCAAAAGTAAGGCTTGCAAAATCAATAATTAACATGACAAGGTTGTTAAATGTTTGACATCCTTAACAATGTAATGCATAGAGCTAGCCCGGAAGACCGTTAAGTAAATATGATCTATATTATGGAGAAGAGTAGGTCCTCATTCCCTTAGGTAGATGCAGTAAACTAAGAAATCTTACTCTTAAAAAAAAGTTACTGGAGTATAGTTGATTCACAATGTTGAGTTCATTTCTGCTGCACAGCAAAGTGATTCCTTTATGGTTTATCACAGGATATTAAATATAGTTCACTGTGCTATACAGTAAGACCTTGTTGTTTATCACATTTTTATTATAGAGTTTAGGCACTAATTTTAGAGCAGCTAACAACTCGCTAACAACTTTGAACTTGTTCAGAGTTAAAAACAATGACACACCACATGCTCTCTCAGCACCTTTCAATAACCTGCCTGTTTCAACACTTGGTAGCTTCAGATCAGATTATTAGCTTTAACTTTTCTTTTTACTTTTAGCAAGGTAACTGGAAAGGTGAAATTGATAGAAAGTTATACAATTCAGTGGTATTAATATTCCTGCATTGCCTGTAGGAGTCAAATCCGACTTGTTTTTCTCATAGACATTTGGTTATAAATCCAAACGAATATCTTTTAATCAGTCCTGGAATAGAAATATCTCATCACAACCTGTTAAGAGATATTTGTGAAAAATGTAATGAAATGTTTAAGGAAGAAGGAAGAGACGTACAATACCAAGATTGTCATGAAAATGAATCTACTCTATTGATGAACTCAAATTCCAAGTCTGAGTTTTGAAACAAAATTTCCATGGCATTTTAGCTAATCTGCAATGAAAGAAAGCAAAAGTGAAAGTCGCTCAGGACTGTCTGACTCTTGTGAACGCATGGACTGTATAGTCCATGGGATTCTCCAGGCCAGAATACTGGAGTGGGTAGTCGTTCCCTTCTCCAGGGGATCTACAGTCTGTAGAATTCTGCAGGCCAGAATTCTAGAGCGCATATCCTTTCCATTCTCCAGGGGATCTTCCCAACCAGGGATCGAACTGAGATCTCCCACTTTGCAGCCTGATTCTTTACCAACTGAGCCACAAAGGAAGCCCAAGAATAGAGAAGTGGGTATCCAATCCCTTCTCCCACGCTTTGCGACCACATGGACGATATAGTCCATGGAATTCACCAGGCCAGAATACTGGAGTGGGTAGCCTTTCCCTTCTCCAGGGGATCTTCCCAACCCAGGGATTGAACCCAGATCTCCCACATTGCAGGCAGATTCTTTACCAGCTAAGCCACAGGGAAAGCCCGAAAATGTTGGAGTGGGTAGTCTCTCCATTCTCTCACTCTTTGCGACCACATGGAGTACACAGTCCATGGAATTCTCCTGGCGAGAATACCGGAGTGGCTAGCCATTCCCTTCTCCAGAGGATATTCAACCCATGGAATTCTCCAGGCCAGAATACTGGAGTGGGTAGCCATTCCCTTCTCCAGGGGATCTTCCCAACCCAGGGATTGAACCCAGGTCGCCCACATTGAGGGCGGATTCTTTACCAGCTGAGCCACAAGGGAAGCCCGAGAATACTGGAGTGGGTAGCCTATCCTTTCTCTCACTCTTTGCAACCACATGGACTATACAGTCCATGAAATTCACTTGGACAGAATACCGGAGTGAGTAGCCAATTCCTTCTCCAGATCTACAGTCCATGGAATTCTCCTGGCCAGAATACTGGAGTGCATATCCTTTGCCTTCTCCATGGGATCTTCCCATTCCGGGAATCCAACCCAGATCTCCCACAGTGCAGGCAGATTCTTTACCAGCTGAGCCACAAGGGAAGCCCAGTTATACTGGAATGGGTAGCCTATCCCTTCTCTCACTCTTTTGACCACATGAACTCTAAGTCCATGGAATTCTCCAGGCTAGAATACTGCATGGGTACCCATTCCCTTCTCCAGGCAATCTATAGTCCTTGTAATGCTCCAGGCCAGCATATTGGAGTGGGTAAGCCTTTCCCTTCTGCAGGGCATCTTCCCAACCCGGGGTTAAACCCAAACTTCCCACATTGCAGGCGGATTCTTTACCAGCTGAGCTACAAGGGAAGCCCAAGAATACTGGAGTGGGTAGCCTATCGCTCCTCCCACTCTTTCTGACCACAGGGACCATACAGTGCATGGAATTCTCCAGGCCAGAAAACTGCAATGGCTACCCGTTCAAACCCAGATCTCCCACACTGCAGGTGGATTCTTTACTAGCTGGGCCCCAAGGTAAGCCCAAGAATACTGGAGTGGATAGCCTATCCCTTATCTCACTCTTTGTGACCACATTGACTATACATTCCAGGGACTTGTCCCGGCCAGAATACTGGAGTGGGTAGCCATTCCTTCTCCAGGCATCTTCCCAACCCAGTTATCCAACCCAGATTTCCCACATTGCAGGCAGATTCTTCACCAGCTGAGCCACAAGGGAAGCCCAAGAATACTGGAGTGGGTAGCCTATCCCTCTCCAGTGGATTTTTCCCCCACCCAGCAATCGAACCATGCTCTCCTGCATTGCAGCCAGATTCTTCACCAGTGGAGCTGTCAGGAAAGCCCCTTACATGAATAGCTTTTTTTTCTTGCTCTACACCAGCTACAAAATGCTCTCATTTCCAAATCCCTGAAAAACTCTTTGTGGTGACATCAAATAAATAAGTCATTTTAGTTTCTTTTACAGAAAAGAAAGTCAAATTTATTTAATTAAAAACTAGAATTAAAAATTAGCAAACGCACACACACTCAAAAATACATACACAAGAGCACTATGTATTGATGCACAGAGGGGAAATGCAGTGGTCCAAGACCACTCAATATGGCTTGTCAGTTATAGAAGTCCAAGCATGCGCACGTGTGCACACACACAAACACAGACAAACACACACTCACACAGCACAGGCACACAAAAGAGAACCCAGTATTTTTCAACAGTACATTCAGTCTACCATAAACAAAAATTCAGAGTTAGTTTTCAAAGGTTCCTTTTTTAATTCCAAAGATGCCCATCTCGGGTATAAATATACCTATATATTTTCTAGTGGTTTACTGTTGGCTTGTTTTAAATCTATCAGTATTATTACATACAACTGTTTCCTGTATTTAACACCCTTTCATTTTATGTAGCTCAATGTCTCTAGAGCTTCAAGCTACCAAAAGTTTCTGCTTGGTAGGAAGACAGGTGCCTTATTCTCTGTGAAACTGAATGTATTGGTTTTAAACACTCGTCAGAAAAAACAAAGAATATTCAGAATATCTATCATGGAAGGAATAGATTTTATTATAGCAGATTAATGAGCACATTAAGATGAGATCATTTAGTGTTTTACAATGAAATTCACCAAAAGAAATGAAGTAGTTTTGGTGTCTATTGGTCATCTTAAATTCACTGATACCAGTAAACTATAAATTAAATATATGTATGCATACAAAGTAGAAACCACTAGCAAAAACAAGGTCAGAGAAACAAGAAGCCACACTATATTAAACTGAAAACGCTACACACACATAACTCTGAAGTTACACTACTTTCTGCAAGTGAAATCTTAAGGAGTGTGTTACTGATTTCACTTTTGTGGAAAATCTGTACAAACTCGGTATGGTTAATATTATGGCATTTGTTAAGAAAAAAAAAAATTAGGGACACAGTCATCTCCTTTGATCCAGAACTCCATTTCTACTACTTTCTCCTGAGGTGATATTAAGAACAATGTGCACAAAGATTTACCTCCCAGAGTGTTCCTCAGGGCTTTTGTTATAATAAAAATTGGAGAGCATTTAAACAGCTAAATCTAGAGTATTTGAGTAAATGATGCACATTCAGTCCGTGGAATACTATACAGCCAGTTCAAAGAATATTGTCAAAGTGCGCCTATTAGTACACAAAAACCTGCCTGACATATTGAGTGAAAAAACAAGTTAGAAAACAAAATTACGTATGACCCCATTTGAAGACTTGTGCAGTTAATCTATTTTGAACAAAAAAATTCTGCAAGCGGATACCACAAAATGGTAACTGGTTATCACTGGTGGGATTATGGAGAGATTCTATGATTATCTCTATTTACTAAAATAAATCTGTACTGCATTTATAATAAAAATATACAAATGCATGGAACAGCAGTGATTACATTAGACAGAGATATTTCATGCTTTAAAAAGATACACAAGTCTTGTTTTCCACAAAAAAATTCTGCAAGCGGATACCACAAAATGGTAACTGGTTATCACTGGTGGGATTATGGAGAGATTCTATGATTATCTCTATTTACTAAAATAAATCTGTACTGCATTTATAATAAAAATATACAAATGCATGGAACAGCAGTGATTACATTAGACAGAGATATTTCATGCTTTAAAAAGATACACAAGTCTTGTTTTCCCTGGAGACACACCCTTGTTCATGAATCACAGGATAAACCTTTAACAGCATATTATTACTGGCACTCCCTGGCTACAGTGTTTCTGATTGCTGCTGCTGCTGTTGCTGCTGCTGTGTCGCTTCGGTCGTGTCCGAATCTGTGCGACCCCACATACGGCAGCCCACCAGGCTCCCCTGTCCCTAGGATTCTCCAGGCAAGAACACTGGAGTGGGCTGCCATTGCCTTCTCCAATGCATGAAAGTGAAAAGTGAAAGTGAAGTCGCTCAGTCGTGTCCGACTCTTCGGGACTCCCTGGACTGCAGCCTGCCAGACTCCTCCGTCCATGGGATTTTCCAGGCAAGAGTACTGGAGTGGGTTGCCATTGCCTTCTCTGATTTCTGATTGAGATAAGTATAAATAATGAGTCACCAAATTCAGGGCTCTCACAAAAAGCCCTTCCAACGGGAGAAATGTGGCTAAAGTTCATAAGATGACTTTAGGTGTTTTAGCAATTAAAGTAATTATTTAAGCAAATAACAATTAGCATGAATTCTCAGAGAACCTTCCGTGCTTTTTCATTAGCTATACAAAAAAAAAAAAAAGCAGGGTGTGTGTGTGGGGGGGTTAGATTGGGAAGGACACTCCCAATAGAAATGAGAGAGCAGATAGCCAGTATCTTTAATTTTCTCACCTTTTTCTCCATCTGGCCAGGCAAATAATGTAGAAATGGCCAACAGTAGATTATGCTGGGTGATGGGGGGTGGGGGTGGGGAAGCAACGTGGATAATNAGGATGAGATGGCTGGATGGCATCACAGACTCGATGGACGTGAGTCTGAGTGAACTCTGGGAGATGGTGATGGACAGGGAGGCCTGGCGTGCTGCGATTCATGGGGTCGCAAAGAGTCGGACACGACTGAGCGACTGAACTGACCTCCCAAAGTCTGGTGCTACTCAGAAAGCACTAAATAAAGTTACATTCTTACATAGCAAAGATAAAACAATTTATAACAATGAAAAGGAGTATAGTGATTTATAAAGAGAAAAGTAATTAACTCAAAAGTCTAGTGTTGCTAACATCAAAACTACTATATTCCTTTTTCTATATCCCTATTACATTGATTAATATCCTTCAGGTGTCCAAAAACATAAAGAATATGGAGGCCTGGCAGCAGTCATTGAGTCACCAGTGAAAACCCATCACCAATATGATTTTTAGCTCTTAGAAAAGGCTCTGTATCTTTAAGATGCTTTAAGCTTTATGCCTCTTGTGGTTGGGGGCCTGTAAACAATTTACAAGTTGTAAAAAGTCCAGGGGAACCTGTTAGGCATGTTAGAGAGCCATCAGAGGGGATTTTAAGCCGAGACATTCTTTTGCAGGAGACTGAAGCCCTGAATTAACTTTTTTTCTGGAGAATGTCAGAAGAGTGGAAAGCACAGAACAATAAAATCAGGCTGACTCTGGTTTTTGGGGTACATGCTCAGGAAATTCCAGGGGGAACCCTAAGGCCTGACTCGCCTTGCCCATCAGGCCTCTCCGCATGACCTTGTCATAGGTGGGATCTCCAGTGCTGGCTCCCAGCACACATCTTTATTTGTGATATAATTATCAATTTTCTTCATTTAATTTTTTAGAGACTATACTACAGAGCTCCTAAAATGGCAAAAACAAATAGAGCATTACTTCCAAAAGTAAGGCTTGCAAAATTAATAATTAATATGACAAGGTTGTTAAATATTTGACATCCTTAACAATGTAAGGCATAGAGCTAGCCCAGAAGACCATTAAGTAAATATGATCTATATTATGGAGAAGAGTAGATCCTCATTCCCTTAGGTAGATGCAGTAAACTAAGAAATCTTACTCTTAAAAAAAAATTACTGGAGTATAGTTTATTCATAATGTTGTGTTAATTTCTGCTGCACAGCAAAGTGATTCAGATATATATATATATATATATATACACTTTTTCATATTCTTTTCCTTTATGTTTTATCACAGGATATTAAACATAGTTCGCTGTGCTATACAGTACGGCCTTGTTGTTTATCAAATCTTTATTATAGAGTTTAGGTACTAATTTTAGAACAGCTAACAACTCGTTAACAACTTTGAACTTGTTCAGAGTTAAAAACAATGACACACCCATATGTTCTCTCAGCACCTTTCAATAACCTGCCTGTTTCAATACTTAGTAGCTTCAGATCAGATTATTAGCTTTTACCTTTCTTTTTTACTTTTAGCAAAGTAATTGGAAAGGTGAAATTGATAGAAAGTTATACAACTCAGTGATATTAATATTCCTGCATTGCCTGTAGGAGTCATAGTCCGACTTGTTTTTCTCATAGACATTTGGTTATAAATCCAAATGGATATCATTTAATCAGTCCTGCAAGAGAAATATCTCATCACAACCTGTTAAGAGCTATTTGTGAAAATTGTAATGAAATGTTTAAGGAAAAAGGAAGAGAGGTACAATACCAAGATTCTCATGAAAATGTGTCTAGTCTATTGATGAACTCAAATTCCAAGTCTGAGTTTTGAAACAAAATTTCCATGGCATTTTAGCTAATCTGCAATGAAAGAAAGTGAAAGTGAAAGTCGCTCAGGACTGAGTCTTGTGAACCCATGAACTATACAGTCCATGGGATTCTCCCGGCCAGAATACTGGAGTGGGTAGTTGTTCCCTTCTCTTGGGGATCTACAGTCCATGGAATTCTGCAGGCCAGAATCCTAGATTGCATAGCCTTTCCATTCTCCAGGGGATCTTCCCAACCAGGGATCAAACTGAGATCTCCCACTTTGCAGCCTGATTCTTACCAGCTGAGCCACAAAGGAAGCCCAAGAATAGAGAAGTGGGTATTCAATCCATTCTCCCACATTTTGCGACCACATGGACTATACAGTCCATGGAATTCACCAGGCCAGAATACTGGAGTGGGTAGCCTTTCCCTTCTTCAGTGGGTCTAAAATCCATGGAATTCTACAGGCCAGAATACTGGAGTGGGTAGCCTTTCCCTTCTCCAGTGGATCTAAAATCCATGGAATTCTCCAATCTAGAATACTGGAGTGGGTAGCCTTTCCCTTCTCCTGGGGATCTTCCCAATCCAGGGACTGAACCAAGATCTCCCACATTGCAAGCAGATTCTTTACCAGCTAAGCCACAGGGAAAGTCTGAAAATATTTGAGTGGGTAGTCTCTTTATTCTCTTGCTCTTTGCGATCACATGGAGTACACAGTCCATGGAATTCTCCTTGAGGGAATACCAGAGTGGTTAGCCATTCCCTTCTCCAGAGGATATACAGTCCACGGAGTTCTTCAGGCCAGAATACTGGAGTGGGTAGCCTTTCCCTTTTCCTGGGGACTGAAAATATTTGAGTGGGTAGTCTCTTTATTCTCTTGCTCTTTGCGATCACATGGAGTACACAGTCCATGGAATTCTCCTTGAGGGAATACCAGAGTGGTTAGCCATTCCCTTCTCCAGAGGATATACAGTCCACGGAGTTCTTCAGGCCAGAATACTGGAGTGGGTAGCCTTTCCCTTTTCCTGGGGATCTTCCCAACCCAGGGATCGAACCCATGTCATCCACATTGCAGGCGGATTCTTTACCAGCTGAGCCACAAGAGATGTCCATGAAATTCACTTGGACAGAATACTGGAGTGAGTAGCTATTTCCTTCTCCAGGACATTTATAGTCTATGGAACTTTCCTGGCTAGATTACTGGAGTGCATATCCTTTGCCTTCTCCATGGGATCTTCCTAATTCAGGAATCCAACCCAGATCTCCCACATTGCAGGCAGATTCGTTACCAGTTGAGCCACAAGGGAAGCCCAATTATACTGGAATGGGTAGCCTATCACTTCTCCCACTCTTTCAACCACATGGACTCTAAGTCCATGGAATTCTCCAGGCTAGAATACTCCAGTGGGTACCTGTTCCCTTCTCCTGGAGATCTAGTCTTTGCAATCCTCCAGGCCAGAATACTGGAGTGGGTAAGCCTTTCCCTTCTGCAGGGCATCTTCTCAATCTGGGGTCAAACCCAAACTTCCCACATTGCAGGTGGACTCTTTACCAGCTGAGCCACAAGGGAAGCCCAAGAGTACTGGAGTGGGTAGTCTGTCCCTTCTTCCAATCTGTGCGACCACATAGGCCAGAATACAGGAGTGGGTAGCCTTTCCCTTCTCCAGAGATTCTTCCCAACCCCAGGATCGAACCCAAATCTCCCACAGTTCAGGCAGTTCTTTAGCTGCTGAGCCACAAGGGAAGCCCAAGAATACTGGAGTGGGTAGCCTATCCCTTCTCCAGTGGATTTTTCCCCCACCCAGCAATCGAACCATGTTCTCCTGCACTGCAGCCAGATTCTTCACCAGTGGAGCTATCAGGAAAGCCCCTTACATGAATAGCATTTTTTTGCTCTACACCAAAACCAAAATGCTCTCATTTCCAAATCCCTAAAAAACTCTTTGTGGTGACATCAAATAAATAAGAATTGTTTTAGTTTCTTTTACAGAAAAGAAAGTCAAATTTATTTAAATTTGGATTAAAAATTTATTTAAATCAGGATTAAAAATTAGCAAATGCACAAACACACACTCAAAAATACACACACAAGAGCACTATGTATTGATTCACAGAGGGGAAATGCAGTGGTCCAAGACCACTCAATATGGCTTGTCAGTTATAGGAGAAGTCCAAGCATGCACGTGCGTGCACACACACACAGACACACACACACACACACACACACACACTCACACAGCAAAGGCACACAAAAAGAACCCAGTATTTTTCAACAGTACATTCAATCTACCATAAACAAAAATTCAGCATTAGTTTTCAAAGGTTTCTTTTTTAATTCCAAAGATACCCATCTAGGGTATAAACATACATATATTTTTCAGTGGTTTATTGTTGGCTTATTTTAAATCTATTAGTGTTATTACATGCAACTATTTCCTGTATTTAACACCCTTTCATTTTATGTAGCTTAATGTCTCTAACTTCAACCTACCAAAAGTTTCTGGTTGGTAGGAAGACAGGTGCCTTATTCTCTGTGAAACTGAATGTATTGGTTTTAAACACTCGTCAGAAAATGTTTGATCACCGTTTCAGCTCATGGAAATAGTTACATCGATGCTTAAATCGCCATTTTCTGCGAAAAGTTCCGCAACTCCAGGGTAGAAGACTAGGCAGTCACTGTTCATAAAGGCTGTTTCAATTCGCTCGTGAATCCATAGAGGCGTGGCTTCCCAAATCAGTAGCCGCCTGTTACCATTTAGCTCAAGTTGATAAGTAAAATGTTCAGCTTGCTCGCATGTTCCTATCAGCTGGACAACCGCAAAGAATTTCTGGTGACCATCGTAATTTCCAGTTTCTCCAAAACCAGTATGAGCTGAAACCCAAAGCAGGGCTGCACCATCACCCAGTCAAGGGTACCAGCCCGAGTACTGTTGACTGCAGGGAGAACTACAACTTCTCCCTGCGGGTTAAAATGGAGTCATTACAGTGCTGCGTCAGATGTGGCCCAACAGCACCCCTGGCGCCTTGCCGCCCGCAGGGAGTGCCAGGGCAAGGACACCAGCAGCGCCTAAACTCACAGAGCTCGCCGTGGCCCGCCTTTTCTGTGGGCGGCACAGCTGCTGCGCGTCCAGAAGAGGCCTATGGACACGGGAAGAGGAGCACCTCGGCCACTTTCTCCACGGCCAAGTCGCCAACGGCTGTCAGCGCCCGGCAAGCTGGACAGCGTGTGCGCTGAGGCGACAGTCGCTGCACACGAGCCGGCCACTCGCACTGTGTCACTGGAGGCCACGCGTGGCTGAAACACAGCGGACACAAAAGACTGGCCGAGTCCCTGCTGGCCACAGGCTGTCAGGCACTTCTGTGGGGAGCGCGCCTCGGCCCTCGGTCCAGCTCGCAGCGCTGCGCCGTCTCCGCCGCCGAGGCCGGCGCGCGCGCCGCGCCACCGCCCGTGCCCCTGCCTCACGTCGGGCCCGCGCCCCCGCCCGTGCCCCTGCCTCACGCCGGGCCCCGCG
>SJYX01014457.1:459690-480845 GCA_006410675.1 Oreotragus oreotragus
CCGGACCCCGCGCCGCCGCCCCCGCCCCTGCCTCACGCCGGGCCCCGCGTCGCCGCCCCCGCCCCTGCCTAACGTCGGGCCCGCCGGCCGCTCGGGCGCCCCGGCTGTTGGAGAGGGCGCCCAGCAGCGCGCGGCTCCCCACTGTGCGCCGCCGGTGGCCCGCGCGTTCTCAGCGTCCTCGAGCCCGCGCGCTCGCGCCAAGTACCTCACACTGTGGAGGCCGCCGCGGGGAGGCCTGCCCCGCGCCCGCGGAACCTTTTTAAAGGGACAGGTCACTGTGACGATCTCAGCACGCCTTGCCCAGAGCCAGTTTGCGTGCTGGGTCATATAACAGCTCCAGTCCTAGTAACTGTCTACAATCTGGTGACATTATGCAAAAAGTGTGAAATCAGAACTGCAATACGAATAATCCAGAGTTTAAAAGGTTAAGTTAGTACTCAGCTACTTTTCATGCATAAAGGTGCTTTTCAAGCACTAATCAATCCGCTTAAAACCTCTGTGAGCATGGCTGGACTAGGAGAAAATCATAGTTTTGAAGAGAGAAAAGTGAAAATTTTCTAGTAGAGCTGTATTTTTCCATAACTCATCTCTAGGCAGAATCTCCTAAATAAATGTCAATTAAATTCTGCTTATCTGAACAGTCAGGCTGTTCGGTAGATTAAAAAAAAAATTCAGTTTTGCCTGAAACCCTTAGGAATAACCTAAAGTCTTATCCCATAGCGAAACAAAATCTCAGAATTGAGAAATCAAGGAAGCCCAGAACTATCCTGGATATTTGTACATATTCAGGGTCAGTGATGGACTAGTATAAAACCAAATACACTGGTTTTAACTAGAATTGGCCATATTGCTAAGAAAATCACCACTTACATCAGCATGTCTAATTCCGGGAAGGTCAATAATTCATTTCTGACTATGGCAGTTTCGTCAAATTTGGGGGTGAGGGAATGCCTGTGGGTGTCACTGACTGCTGCTGGCAGGCCTGAGGCGTTAACAAGAGCGAAGACCAAATTGAAGGGAAGAAGTGGTTGTGGTAGAAGATCAGCAACAAATTCATAAGATGTCAGCCATGATTTCAACCAACGGCCCAGAGAGCAGGGAGATAAATCTGTTAAAACAATGGGATGAGTAAGAATAAATACAGGGCACAGGTCATGCTGGAAGTACAGGAAGAATTGGAATAGCATATTCATGCGGGAATCGTGTCAGAAGCCAGGATATTGCAAGTAGATATAATCTATTGAAACTCAACCCAAGAAACATGGCAAACTCATGTGGGACATTGTGGCATGGAGCAACAGTACAACTACCCCCACACACAGCACCTACACACACATGCACACACTTCTAGCCCCACATGGCTGTCCTATATTGTTCCATTTCATTATCACTTTCTAACATGCTTCACAATTAACTTAACCATGTTCTCTCTCTCGCTCCCTACAGAATGGAAGGTACTGAGGTAGACAGGCTTGTATGTTTCGTTTATTGAATATGCATATACAACAGTGTCTGGAATATGATAGGCTCTCAAGAACTATTTGCTGGCTAAGTGATTTTTAAGAAATGAGTATGAGAACTCATTGCAGAGTGCCTTAGTGAAGGGTCGAAACACCCTGCGCTCAATATGATGCACTATTTATCAACTGCTGTTTCTATAGTCATGTGGACTCTACTTTTAAGTATAGGTTCTTGGGACTTCCCTGGCAGTCCAGTGGTTAAGACTCCTCGCTTCCCCTGCAGGGGGCACAGGGTTCGATCTCTGGTGGGGAAACTCTGCATGCTGCTTGGCATGTCCAAAAGAAAAAAAAAAAAGTACAGGTTCTCTCTGTCTGCTGCTTTTTAGACTAATAGAACGGACACCCATCAAAGTGAGCTGAGGAAAGGGGAGAGCAACAGGAGAGGGGTTCAGAGGATACTGAAGGGTGCGGGCATGATACATTCTCTAGGGCCCTGTTGTCCATTGTAAGCATTTTGGCTTTGAATCCAAGTGAGGTGGGATGCCACTGGAACGTTTTGAGGAGTAGAGTGACTTGATCTGACATATATTTGAACAGAATCTCTTGAGATGCTGTGTGAAAAATAAACTAGAGGGGTAAAAAGGCCAAAGCCGGAAGACCAGTGAAGAGACTACTACAATAATCCAGAACACAAATGATGATGGCTTGGAATTGAGTGGTAGCACCAGAGGTTTTGAGAACTGGTCAGACTGAGGGTATCTTTTGAAGGTATAACCAATGGGATTCCTTGATGGATTGGATATGGTGTTTGATAGAAGGAGAATGAATCAAGGAAGATGATAGTGTTTTTACCCTGAGCAAATGGAAGAAGGGAAATCTCATTTTATTGAGACAGGAAACACTTGGTTGTTGAATGATTGAGGATGTTGAAAAAAATACTTTGCGGATTTGAATGCATTTTCAGATCATGTTTCTTCCTTCAGTGAGGCAGGATGGTAGTGGCAGTGGATGCTAATCATTTCAGTGTTGATTGTGTAAGTAAACAAAGCTGTGAGTAGGGTTTTGAGGGTTGATTTTTGTTTTTACTCTTGAGATTAAATATGATCCAGTACAAAGAATATTCAGAATATCTATCACGGGTGGAATAGATTTTATTATAGCAGATTAATGAGCACATTAAGATGAGATCATTTAGTGTTTTACTATGAAATTCACCAAAAGAAATGAAGTAGTTTTGGTGTCTATTGGTCATCTTAAATTTATTGATACCAGTAAACTGTAAATTAAATATATGTAAGCATACAAAGTAGAAACCACTAGCAAAAAACAAGATCAAAGTGACAATAAGCCACACTATGTTAAACTGAAAATGCTACACACACATAACTCTGAAGTTACACTACTTTCTGCAAGTGAAATCTTAAGGAGTGTGTTACTAATTTCACTTTTGTGGAAAATCTGTACAAACTCAGTATGGCTAATATTATGGCCTTTGTTAAGGAAAAAAAAAAAAATTAAAGACATACTCATCTCCTTTGATCCAGAACTCCACTTCTATAATTTCTCCTGAGGTGATATTAAGAACATGCACAAAGATTTACATCCCAGAGTGTTCCTCAGGGCTTTTGTTATAATAAAAGTTGGAGACCATTTAAACAGCTAAATGTAGAGTATTTGAGTAAATGATGCACATTCATTCAGTGGAATACTATACAGCCAGTTCAAAGAATATTGTCAAAGTGCGCTTATTAGTATGCAAAAACCTGCCTGACATATTGAGTGAAAAAACAAGTTAGAAAACAAAATTATGTATGACCCCATTTGAAGACTTGTGCAGTTAATCTATTTTGAACAGAAAAATTCTGCAAGCAGATACCACAAAATGGTAACTAGTCATCACTGGTGGGATTATGGACAGTTTCTATGATTATCTCTATTTACTAAAATAAATCTGTACTGCATTTATATTAAAAATATACAAATGCATGGAACAACAGTGATTACATTAGATAGAGATATTTCATGCTTTAGAAAATACACGAGTCTTGTTTTCCCTGGAGACACACCCTTGTANAGTCATCACTGGTGGGATTATGGACAGTTTCTATGATTATCTCTATTTACTAAAATAAATCTGTACTGCATTTATATTAAAAATATACAAATGCATGGAACAACAGTGATTACATTAGATAGAGATATTTCATGCTTTAGAAAATACACGAGTCTTGTTTTCCCTGGAGACACACCCTTGTACATGAATCACAGGATAAACCTTTTACTGCTGCTACTGCTGCTGCTAAGTCGTTTCAGTTGTGTCTGACTCTGTGCGACCCCACAGATGGCAGCCCACCAGGCTCCCCCGTTCCTGGGATTCTCCAGGCAAGAACACTTGAGTGGGTTGCCATTTCCTTCTCCAAGGCAGGAAAGTGAAAAGTGAAAGTGAAGTCACTCAGTCATGTCTGACTCTTTGCAACCCCATGGACTGCAGGCTACCAGGCTCCTCCATCCATGGGATTTTCCAGGCAAGAGTACTAGAGTGGGTTGCCACTGCCTTCTCTGATGTATATGTATATGCAAGTATTTTTCCTTTCAATTTTATTGAAATATTTGAACTGATATATAGCACTTTACAATTTAAGGTATCGAGCAAAGATTTGACTTACACACATGATGAAATGACTTTAACAGTTGGTTTAGTGAACATGCATCATTGCATATAGATAAAGACTAAAAGACAGAGAAAAAAGATTGTTTCCTTGTGATGAGAACTCTCAGGATTACTCTCTTAGCAACTTTAAAATGCAGCATACAGCAATGTTAATTCTATTAACCATGTTGTACACTACATCCCTGGTACTTATTTATCTTACAACTAGAAGTTTTTACCTTTTGACTACCTTCATCCAATAACCCTTCTCCTTACCCCTCACCTCTAGTAACCTAACCTTTTATCGTCCTCAAATTTATTGATGATTGTGGGAAACCAAAGTCAGTGATAGTCTCTGTGTTCCTTTGTTTCTTCCTCTTTGTTTCTCTGAATTTTTATAGGCAGATAAAAATAATATGACATCTTGATAATAATACTGACCTATTCTTTTTTTTTTCTTATTAAAAAAATGTATACTGAATGGACTTTCTAACATGAATGGACTTTCTAACAGAGTGTATAAAAGAATGATCCCAAGGAAGAACAGCAATAACTGAAAAGGTCAGTCATTTAAAGTTATGTGGACAAAATTTATATTCCATTCAAACATTTTAACATTAATTTTTTTCTAGTCAATGTTCACTTTTCACATGAACATGAAAACTGCAGTTAGAACCAAGAACAATTTGGGAAACCAAACTTTATTTTACCTCCCCTACTAAATGCATATTCTAGAATCTCTGCAACCCTCTGCCCCAACTCTCTCCAGCTTCTCTTAATGCTCCTTCTTGGAAATGGAAAAATGTAACACCAAGTGTTCATTTATCTGAAAATGTATCATCTTCATTTTAACTGAAAATCATATTTTGAAGGCCTGGTGGATGCTGCATCAACAATCAAAGAATTAAGAGTGTTAGAAAAACATTTTGCAAAGTGTAGGATCAAGTAAAATGAACACCCAGCAGGCACGTTCCTGCCTTTCTGTGTCACAGTTTGCTAATGTGTTGTGCAAAATGTGATCCATGTGACTCCCCCACAGTCTGTGTGTGTTTGCAGTAGTACCACTGGCATTCAGAGATGGGTTGTGCTACCTATTTTAGGCACAGGAAAGAATTAACACATTTGCTTTTGAAAATACTTGGGAAAAGCTATGTATTCTAGTCAACATCTATAAAATTTGTTTTGTTCAATAGTAACTTTTATTTCAAGTTGCTGATAATGAGGCCAGTTCTTCATTAGTTTCAAACACATGCATCCTTGATGGAATATTTTTTAAGCCCTCTTAATCCATTGTCTTCATCAGATAAGAAAGTTCAAGTGATTTGATGGTAGACAAAGATACTTTTAGAATTTGTGGCCATTTCAACATTTTTTATTCAAACAGCAGGTGAAGATACAAACCAGAAAGGAAAAAAAAAATTATAAGCAAGTCAGCAGTGGCTAAGGAGATATGGAAACATTTGCTATCAAGTTCTTTCATTTTTAGCCTGTTAATTTTCAGGTGATTGTTTCTTATATATCACATTAATTAAAAATTTTTGGTTTACCAAAAATGTTGTGAACATATTCTTGTAGAAGTATTGGTAAAAAAGATGAAAAACAATTGACTGGAAACAAACAGTGACATAATACTTGTAAAATGGAGACAAAATCATTTACTTGCATAATTTAATTGGAAATTATATATTTTAACACAGATTGCTGTGAAAAATCACAGTAAATGTCAGACTCATATTTACAATTTTCTTCAGCATTTCCATTTGTATATTTCACAAACCACTCAAATTCAGTATGAATAAAACTGAACAAGTCATCACCTTCCTCAAACTTGGTCCGACTTCAGCATAATACTTGTAAAATGGAGACAAAATCATTTACTTGCATAATTTAATTGGAAATTATATATTTTAACACAGATTGCTGTGAAAAGTCACAGTAAAGGTCAGACTCATATTTACAATTTTCTTCAGCATTTCCATTTGTGTATTTCACAAACCACTCAAATTCAGTATGAATAAAACTGATCAAGTCATCACCTTCTTCAAACTTTGTCCGACTTCAGCACTTTATATATCCAATTATGCAAGAAAGAAATCTAGAAGTCACCCTTGACTCCTCTCTTTTCTCTCATACTCCATAACTAATTAGTCATAAAAGTCCTGCTGAAATATTATGCAAAGAGTGATGGATTAATGATTGCCAGGGAATAAGCAGAGGTGGAGGTGGGAAGGAATGATGGGAGTAAATGGGGCTATATAAAAGGGTCGCATGAAAGATCCTTGCACTGATGAAAATATACTGTATCTTGATTATACCAACATCAATATCTTAACGGTGATTTTGTATTACAATTCTGCCACATGTTACCTCAGGAAAATTGGAATTTTTCTGTATTACTTCTTAAAGTTACATGTGAATATACAATTATCTTAAAATATTAATACTGTAAAAAGTTTAACCAAAAAAAAAGAGTCCTATTGATTTTTACACCTACAACATCTCTCAAATCTTTTAACGTCTGCTTTCCTCATTCTCACTGCCACACCCTTGGTGCTAGCTACCATGATTCCTCACCTAAACTGTGGAAATTCTCATCTAACTTTATTATCTCTTTCTAAGAATAACAGTAATAATAAATGCCCTTGGATTCTGCCATTCTCTTTCTTAGGAAAGTAATCGCTTCCATTGCTCATAGGATGGAAATTAAAACCGTTCATATGGCCTTTATGTGCACATTTCACACCACTTTTCATCCACTATGAATTGTACTCTATTCCTCCCTATCTCAGGACCTTCCCCATGATCTTCTCTTTGCTTGAAATTCTCTCTCATCTTCTCAGATTCCAGTCTAAGGCAGATGCCCCTGTGATGCAATCTCACCACCTCTAGAATACTGGTCAAAAATATAATTAAATAGTTAATTTTGGTAGTAGTTTTAACTGTGTTTTCCACAAGAGTGTAAGTTCCAAGAAGGCCAGTACCATTTGCTTCTTCTTCACTGTCATATTCTCAAGTGCCAATCAAACACCATGTACATAGAAAATGGCTTAATGCATATTTTTATTGAATGAATGTTGAGTCCTTTACAATGAGGTGGCATCATTTTTGTCTTTATCTGAAGTGTCTCAGTTGTCAATCAGATACAGTTGAGCAAAAGAATATAATCCAAGTGGATCCATTTGAAAAACACAGATATATCTATTTTCTAGTTAATTTTCAAAGTTCTACCTTCATGTATTTTGAAGACATGACAGATATGGTAACTAAATCAGGGGACAATTTCTTTATTTTGCATTCCTCTCAAAATACAGGATATACACACAAGGAAGAACAGGAAAAAGGCATGAAAGGAAGTTGTTTCCATAGTTTTTTATTTCTGCCCTCAGATCACCCAAATCATATTTAGGATATGCTGGTCAGGAAGCAACAGTTAGAACTAGACATGGAACAATAGACTGGTTCCAAATAGGAAAAGGAGTACGTCAAACCTGTATATTGTCACCCTGCTTATTTAACTTATATACAGAGTACATCATGAGAAACGCTGGTCTGGAAGAAGCACAAGCTGGAATCAAGATTGCTGGGAGACTTATCAATAACCTCAGATATGCAGATGACACCACCCTTATGGCAGAAAGTGAAGGGGGACTAAAAAGCCTGTTGATGAAAGTGAAAGAGGAGAGTGGAAAAGTTGGCTTAAAGCTCAACATTTAGAAAACTAAGATCATGGCATCTGGTCCCATCACTTCATGGTAAATAGATGGGGAAACAATGACAGACTTTATTTTGGGGGGCTCCAAAATCGCTGCAGATGATGATTGCAGCCATGAAATTAAAAGACGCTTACTCCTTGGAAGGAAAGTTATTACCAACCTAGACAGCACATTAGAGAGCAGAGATATTACTTTGCCAACAAAGGTCCATCTAGTCAAGGCTATGGTTTTTCCAGTGGTCATGTGTGGATGTGAGAGTTGGACTGTGAAGAAAACTGAGCACTGAAGAATTGATGCTTTAGAACTGTGATGTTGGAGAAGACTCTTGAGCTTCCCTTGGCCTGCAAGGAGGTCCAAACAGTCCATCGTAAAGGAAACCAGTCCTGGAAGTTCATTAGAAGGACTGATGCTAAAGCTGAAACTCCAATACTTTGGCCACCTCGTGGGAAGAATTGAGTCAATGGAAAAGACCCTGAAGCTGGGAGGGATTGGGGACAGGAGGAGAAGGGGACGACAGAGGGATGAGATGGCTGGATGGCATCATTGACTCGATGGACGTGAGTCTGAGTGAACTCCGGGAGTTGGTGATGGACAGGGAGGCCTGACGTGCTGCAATTCATGGGGTCAGAAAGAGTCAGACATGACTGAGTGACTGAACTGAACTGAGTAATATAAGTTGGTGCTATGTGAATTTCCTCAGTTTTCACTGATAATTCCATGTAGCATCCACATATCCTTGTAAAGCCTCACTTTTCTTTCTTTTTTTATTAGTTCTATTTTTATTTTTTTTTTTATTGAAAGACAATTGCTTTAGAGAATTTTGTTGTTTTCTGCCAAACCTCAACATGAATCAGCCACAGGTATACATATATCCCCTCTCTTCTGAACCTGCCTCCCAACTCCCTCTCCATCCCACCCATTTAGGTTGATTCAGAGCCCCTGTTTGAGTTTCCTGAGCCATACAACAAATTTCCATTGGATATCTATTTTACATGTGGTAATGTAAGTTTCCATGTTACTCTTTCCATACATCTCATCCTCTCCTCCCTTCTCCCCATGTCCATACGTCTATTCTATATGTTTTTTTTTCTTCCATTGCTGTCCTGTAGATAAATTCTTCAGAACCATTTTCCTAGATTCCATATATGTGCATTGCAATACGATATTTATCTCTCTTTCTGACTCACTTCACTCTGCATCCACCTCATCAGAACTGACTCAAATGAGTTCCTTTTGGTGGCTGAGTACTATTCCATCATGTATATGTACCACTACTTCTTTATCCATTCATCTGTCGATGGGCATATAGGTTGCTCCCATGTGCTAGCTATTGTAAATAGTACTGCAATGAACAATGGGATACATGTGTCTTTTTCAATTTTGGTTTCCTCAGGGTATATGCCTAGGAGTGGGATTTTCATATGGTGGTTTTATTCCTAGTTTTTTAAGGAATCTCCATACTATCTTCTATAGTGGCTGTATCATTTTACATCCCACCAACAGTGCAAGAGTGTTCCTTTTTCTTTACACACTCTCCAACATTTACTGTTTGTAGACTTTTTGATGATGGCTATTCTGACTGAGGAGAATCATATGGTGGTTTTATTCCTAGTTTTTTAAGGAATCTCCATACCATCTTCTATAGTGGCTGTATCATTTTACATCCCACCAACAGTGCAAGAGTGTTCCTTTTTCTTTACACACTCTCCAACATTTACTGTTTGTAGACTTTTTGATGATGGCTATTCTGACTGAGGAGAAGGCAATGGCACCCCACTCCAGTACTGTTGCCTGGAAAATCCCATAGATGGAGGAGCCTAGTAAGCTTCAGTCCATGGGGTTGGTAAGAGTCGGACATGACTGAGCGACTTCACTTTTCACTTTCATGCATTGGAGAAGGAAATGGCAACCCACTCCAGTGTTCTTGCCTGGAGAATCCCAGGGATGGGGGAGTCTGGTGGGCTTCCGTCTATGGGGTCACACAGAGTTGGACACGACTGAAGTGACTTAGCAGCAGCAGCAGCAGCTGCATGGGTTTACTTCTGGGCTTTCTATCTTGTTCAATTGGTCAAAATTTCTGTTTCTGTGCCAGTACCACACTGTCTTGATGACTGTAGCTTTGTAGTATAATCTGAAGTCAGGACTGTAGCTTTGTAGTATAATCTGAAGTCAGGAAGCTTGATTCCTCCAGGTGGATTCATGTCAATGTATGGCAAAACCACTACAATATTGTAAAGTAATTAGCCTCCAATTAAAATAAATAAATTTATGTTAAAAAAGACTGCTTTGGCTATTGGGGGTCTTTAGTGTTTCCATATGAATTACAGAATATTTTGTTCTGTGAAAAATGCCATGGGGAATTTTATAGGGATTGCATTGAATCTGTAGATTGCATTTGGTAGTATAGTCATTTTCACAATATTGATTCTTCCTACCCAGGAACATGGAATATCTCTCAGTTTATGTTGTCTTTGATTTCTTTCGTGAGTGTCTTATAATTTTCTGTGTACAGTTTTTTCTGTCTCTTTAGGTAAATTTATTACTAGATATTTAATTATTTTAATTGTGATGGTGAATAGGATTGGTTCCTTAATTTCTCTTTCTAATTTTTCATTGTTAGTATATAGAAATGCAAGTGATTTTTGTGTATTAATTTTGTATCCTGCAATTTTGCTAAATTCACTGATTAGTTCTAGTAATTTTCTGATACTATCTTATGGTTTTCTATGTACAGTATCATGTCATCTACAAGCAGTGAGAACTTTGCTTCTTCTTTTCTGATCTGGATTCCTTTCATTTGTTTTTCTTCTCTGATTGCTGTAGCTAGGACTTTCAGAACTATATTGAATAATAGTGGTGATAGTGGGTACCCTTGTCTTGTTCCTGATCCTAGGGAGAATGCTTTCCATTTTTCACCGTTGAGAATAATGTTTGCTGTAGGCTTATCATATATGGCCTTTACAATGTTGAGATAGATTCCTTCTATGCCCATGTTTTGACAAGGTTTAATCATAAATGAGTGCTAAATTTTTTCAAAGGCTTTTTCTGCATCTATTGAGATGATCATATGGTTTTTATCTTTCAGTTTGTTAGTATGGTGTATCACATTGATTGATTTGCATATATTGAAGAATCTTTGCTTCCTTGGAATAAACCCAATTTGATCATGGTGTGTGAGCTTTTTGATGTGTTGCTGAATTATGTTTGCTAAAATTTTGTTGAAGATTTTTGCATCTATGTTCATCAGTGATACTCGGCTGTAGCTTCCTTTTTTTGTTTTGTCTTGGTCTGGTTTTGGCATCAGAGTGAAGGTGGCATTGTAGAATGAGTTTGGAAGTGTTCCTTCCTCTGCAATTTTTTTGAGGGGGTTTTAGAAGGATAGGCATTAGCTTTTCTCTAAATGTTTGATAGAATTCTCCTCTGAAGTCGTCTGGTTCTGGGCTTTTGATTTTTGGGAGATTTTTGATCACAGCTTCAATTTCAGTGCTTTTCATTGGGTTGTTCATAATTTATTTCTTCCTGGTTCAGTCTTGGAAGGTTGAACTTTTCTAAGAATCTGTTCATTTCTTCCAGGTTATCCATTTTATTGTCATACAGTTGTTCATAATAGTCTCTTATCATTCTTTGTATTTCTTCATCGTCTGTTGTAACCTCTCCTTTTTCATTTCTAATTTTGTTGATTTGATTCTTCTTTCCATTTTTCTTGATGAGTCTGGCTAAAGGCTTATCGATTTTATCTTCTCAAAGAACCAGCTTTTTCACTTATTTCTGCTCAGATCTTTATGATTTCTTTGCTTCTACTAATTTTGGGTTTTTTTGATCTTCTTTTTCCAGTTGTTTTAGGTGTAAAGTTAGGCTGTCTATTTTATGTTTTTCTTCTTTCTTGAGGTAAGATTGTATTGGTATAAACCCTCTTAGGAATGCTTTTGCTGCATCTCATAGGTTTTCAGTTGTCGTGTTTTCACTGTCATTTGTTTCTAGAAAATTTTAGATTTTCCTTCTGATTTCTTCAGTAACATGTTGGTTATTGAGAAATGTGTTGTTTAACCTCCATATGTTTGTGTTTCTTATAGTTTTTTTTTTCTTATAATTGAAATCTAGTGTCACAGCATAGTGGTCAAAGAAGATGCTTGATGCAGTTTCAATTTTCTTAAATTTACTGAGGTTTGATTTGTGACCCAAGATGTGGTCTATCCTGGAGAATGTTCCATGTGCACTTGAGAAGGTGTATTCTGCATTTGGATAGAATGTCCTGAAGATATCAATGAGATCCATGTCATCTAATGTATAATTTAAGACTTGTGTTTCCTTATTAATTTTCTGTTTTGATGATCTGTCTGTTGATGTGAGTGGGGTGTTAAAGTCTCCTATTATTATTGTGTTATTGTCAATTTCTCCTTTTATGTCTGTTAGTGCTTGTCTTATGTATGGAGGTGCTCCTACGTTGGGTGCATAGATATTTACAATTGTTATGTCTTCCTCTTGGATTGATCCCATGATCATTATGTAGTGTCCTTCCTTATCTTTTGTGATCTTTATTTTAAGGTCTATTTTGTCTGATATGAATAGTGCTACTCCAGCTTTCTTTTGCTTCCTATTTGCATGGAATATATTTTTCCATCCTCTCACTTTTAGTCTATATGTGTCTTGAGGTCTAAAGTGTGTTTCTTGTAGACAGCATATATATGGGGTCAATTTTTTATATCCATTCAGCCAGTCTGTGTCTTTTGGTTGGAGCATTTAATCTACTTACATTTAAAGTAATTATTGATATGTATGTTCCTATTGCCATTTTCTTAATTGTTTGGGGTTGATTTTGTAGATCTTTTTTCTTCTCTTTTGTTTCTTGTCTATATAAATCAGTTTAACATTTGTTGTAAAGCTGAATTCTCTTAACTTTTGCTTGTCTGAAAAGCTTTTGATTTCTCCATCAATTTTGAATGAGATCCTTGCCGGGTACAGTAATCTTGGTTGTAGATTTTTCCCTTTTTGTACTTTAAATATATCCTGTCATTCCCTTCTGGCCTGCAGAGTTTCTGCTGAAATATCAGCTGTTAAGTGTGTGGGGTTTCCTTTATATGTTGCTTCTCCCTTGCTGCCTTTAATATTCTTTCTTTATGTTTAGTCTTTGTTACTTTGGTCAGTATGTGTCTTGGCGTGTTTCTCCTTAGGTTTATCCTGTATGGGACTCTTTGTGCCTCTTGGACTTGATTGACTGTTTCCTTTTCCATGTTGGGGAGATTTTCAACTATAATCTCTTCAAAATTTTCTCATACCCTTTATTTTTCTCTTCTTCTTCTGGGACCTCTATTATTCAAATGTTGGTGTGTTTGATATTGTTCCAGAGGTCTCTGAGACTATCCCCAGTTCTTTTCATTCTTTTTACTTTATTCTGCTGTTCAGAAGTTATTTCCACTATTTTATCTTCCAGCTCACTGATTCATTCTTCTGCTTCAGATATTCTGCCATTGGTTCCTTCTAGAGTATTTTTAATTTCAGTAATTGTGTTGTCTCTGCATGTTTATTCTTTAATTCTTCTAGGTCTTTATTAATTGATTCTTTCATTTTCTCCATTTTGCTTTCAAGGTTTTTTTAAATCATTTTTATTATCATTATTCTGAATTCTTTTTCATTTTTTAAAACTTATTGTGTTTGAGTTCTCCTATTCCCAGTCTAAAAGGTTGAATTTTTCCTTCCTTTTTGTTTCTGCCCTCTAAGTTTGGTCCAGTGGTTTGTTTAAGTTTCTTATAGGGTGAAATTTGCGGTGAGTTTTTGTTTGTTTGTGTTTCCTCTGATGAGCAAAGCTAAGTGAGGTGGTAATCCTGCCTGCTGATGATAAGGTTTGTATTTTTCTTTTGTATGTTGTCTAGATGAGGTGTCCTGCACAGGGTACTACTTGTGGTTGGGTGATGCTGGTTCTTGTATTACAGTGGTTTCCTTTGTGTGAGTTCTCACTATTTGATACCCACTGGGGTTAGTTCTCTGGTAGTCTAGGGTCTTAGAGTCAGTGATCCCAATCCAAAGGCTCAGGGCTTAATCTCTGGTCAGGAACAAAGATTCCACAAGTGATTTGTTATGGCATTAAGTGAGATTAAAGTAAATATCTAAAAATGAGAAACCAAAGTTGAAGTAAGATGAAGTCATTCAGTTGTGTCTGACTTTTTGCGACCCCATGGACTATAACCTACCACACTCCTCCATCCATGAGATTTTCCAGGCAAGAGTACTGGAGTGGGGTGCCAGTTCCTTCTCCAGAAGATCTTTCTGACCCAGGAATCAAACCCGAGTCTCCCACATTGTAGTCAGATGTTCTACCATCTAAGCCACCAGGGAAGTAAAACAAAGATGAGCCCCAGATAAATGGCAGTTACAAAATCAGGCAAATAATAATTAAAATAATAGAATACACACACACACACACATATATATAAAAACACTGATGAGCAAAGTCAAAACAGTCCAACAGAAATAAAGTACAGTAGATTGATCCAGCAAACAAAGGAAATAAAAAATTATATTTACCAGTTAAGAACAAAACTAACTAAAACACAAACTGGAAAAGAAAACTAAACCAAAGTGCCAATTGGGGAATAAAGCAATGAAAACAAAACTAACAAATATATTGAGAAGAAAGGAAAGAAAGTAAAAAAATAAAGAATAGTTATGTAAAGTTAAATAAAGGTAGATGAAGAAAATTTATATACATTGAAGATTAACTGCAAGGGGAAAGGACAGTAGGAAAGCAAACAAAGGACTAAATGATAAATTAAAATTACAAAATAGATTTTAAAAAATAACAGAAAAAGAAAGAGAAGAGGCAAAAAGGAAAACTCCACAAAGCTGCAAAGGCCCAACATAGAGGCAGAGGTTTATAACAATAAAAAGTTTGNCTGAATTCTCTTAACTTTTGCTTGTCTGAAAAGCTTTTGATTTCTCCATCAATTTTGAATGAGATCCTTGCCGGGTACAGTAATCTTGGTTGTAGATTTTTCCCTTTTTGTACTTTAAATATATCCTGTCATTCCCTTCTGGCCTGCAGAGTTTCTGCTGAAATATCAGCTGTTAAGTGTGTGGGGTTTCCTTTATATGTTGCTTCTCCCTTGCTGCCTTTAATATTCTTTCTTTATGTTTAGTCTTTGTTACTTTGGTCAGTATGTGTCTTGGCGTGTTTCTCCTTAGGTTTATCCTGTATGGGACTCTTTGTGCCTCTTGGACTTGATTGACTATTTCCTTTTCCATGTTGGGGAGATTTTCAACTATAATCTCTTCAAAATTTTCTCATACCCTTTATTTTTCTCTTCTTCTTCTGGGACCTCTATTATTCAAATGTTGGTGTGTTTGATATTGTTCCAGAGGTCTCTGAGACTATCCCCAGTTCTTTTCATTCTTTTTACTTTATTCTGCTGTTCAGAAGTTATTTCCACTATTTTATCTTCCAGCTCACTGATTCATTCTTCTGCTTCAGATATTCTGCCATTGGTTCCTTCTAGAGTATTTTTAATTTCAGTAATTGTGTTGTCTCTGCATGTTTATTCTTTAATTCTTCTAGGTCTTTATTAATTGATTCTTTCATTTTCTCCATTTTGCTTTCAAGGTTTTTTTAAATCATTTTTATTATCATTATTCTGAATTCTTTTTCATTTTTTAAAACTTATTGTGTTTGAGTTCTCCTATTCCCAGTCTAAAAGGTTGAATTTTTCCTTCCTTTTTGTTTCTGCCCTCTAAGTTTGGTCCAGTGGTTTGTTTAAGTTTCTTATAGGGTGAAATTTGCGGTGAGTTTTTGTTTGTTTGTGTTTCCTCTGATGAGCAAAGCTAAGTGAGGTGGTAATCCTGCCTGCTGATGATAAGGTTTGTATTTTTCTTTTGTATGTTGTCTAGATGAGGTGTCCTGCACAGGGTACTACTTGTGGTTGGGTGATGCTGGTTCTTGTATTACAGTGGTTTCCTTTGTGTGAGTTCTCACTATTTGATACCCACTGGGGTTAGTTCTCTGGTAGTCTAGGGTCTTAGAGTCAGTGATCCCAATCCAAAGGCTCAGGGCTTAATCTCTGGTCAGGAACAAAGATTCCACAAGTGATTTGTTATGGCATTAAGTGAGATTAAAGTAAATATCTAAAAATGAGAAACCAAAGTTGAAGTAAGATGAAGTCATTCAGTTGTGTCTGACTTTTTGCGACCCCATGGACTATAACCTACCACACTCCTCCATCCATGAGATTTTCCAGGCAAGAGTACTGGAGTGGGGTGCCAGTTCCTTCTCCAGAAGATCTTTCTGACCCAGGAATCAAACCCGAGTCTCCCACATTGTAGTCAGATGTTCTACCATCTAAGCCACCAGGGAAGTAAAACAAAGATGAGCCCCAGATAAATGGCAGTTACAAAATCAGGCAAATAATAATTAAAATAATAGAATACACACACACACACACATATATATAAAAACACTGATGAGCAAAGTCAAAACAGTCCAACAGAAATAAAGTACAGTAGATTGATCCAGCAAACAAAGGAAATAAAAAATTATATTTACCAGTTAAGAACAAAACTAACTAAAACACAAACTGGAAAAGAAAACTAAACCAAAGTGCCAATTGGGGAATAAAGCAATGAAAACAAAACTAACAAATATATTGAGAAGAAAGGAAAGAAAGTAAAAAAATAAAGAATAGTTATGTAAAGTTAAATAAAGGTAGATGAAGAAAATTTATATACATTGAAGATTAACTGCAAGGGGAAAGGACAGTAGGAAAGCAAACAAAGGACTAAATGATAAATTAAAATTACAAAATAGATTTTAAAAAATAACAGAAAAAGAAAGAGAAGAGGCAAAAAGGAAAACTCCACAAAGCTGCAAAGGCCCAACATAGAGGCAGAGGTTTATAACAATAAAAAGTTTGACTGAATATACACATATACATATATGCCCATAAGCAAAATCAAAACAGTCCAACAAAAATATAATGCAATAGATTGACTTGGCAAACAAAGGGAACCAAAAGTTATGTCTACCAGAAGAAAACTAACTAAAGCACAAACTGGAAAACATATTTAAAGCCAGGTGCCAATTGGGATATAAAGCAATGAAAATAAGACTAACAAATATGTTGAGACTAAAAAAAAAAGAAGAAAAGAAAGAAAGAATATATATGCAAAGCTAAATAGAGGTAGATAAAGAAGATATATATATATATAAAAGATTAACTGCAAGAGGAAAAGAACAACAGGAAAAGCAAACAAAGGAATAAATGTAAAAAAAATAATAGGTTTAAAAAATTAAAATTAAAAACAAAACAAAAAGCTCCCAGAACTGCAAAGCCAAATATAGAAGCAGAGGTTTATAACAATAAAAATGTGAGTGAGAAAAAAAAGAAAACAACAGCTCAAAAGTTTAGTTATATTTCATCATGCCAATAAAATTGACAACTACAACAGAGGAGGGAGAAAAAAGAAAAAAAAAAATCCCAAAGAATCTACAGTACAAGTCAGAACATAAGAATAATAAATGTTTTTCTTGAGCTACTGCTGTCAGAGTCCTTTCCTTTGTTGGGAGTCACAGTCCATCTCACCTCCTTAGGATGCCTTCTAACACTGTGTTCATCTGTGGACCTGCTGTGGGGGCAGCTCAGACTCTAACCTGGTCCTGCTGTTCTGTGTTCTAGCCTCCAATGTCCACAGCTATCAGAGCTAGTGTGTTTTCTTTCGTGGGAGCTCTCACTGACCTTTTATATATTCCATAGACACAGAGTCTGCCTCGTTGATCCTGTGGATTTAATCTGCAGCTTGCACAGGTGGTGGGGTGTTTTGGGTCTTCTTCCTTAGTAACACTGCCTCCTGGGTTTCAACTGTGGTTTTATTTTCACCTCTGCATGTGGGTTGTCCACTGGGGTTTACTCCTGAGGCTGCTCTGGAGGACTTGGGTTTGCCCCAGTGAGAGCCAGGTGTAGAGGTAGTGCAGCTGCTTGAGTTGCAGGGGTTCTGGCAGCACTAGGTACTCAGGCGAGTTGGCGGCTAGGGCAGCAGGAAATATAGTGCTCTAGAAGGGTATGGCATCCAGTATTGGCCAATAGGCTCCAGTATTCTTGCCTGGAGAATCCCCCTCTCTGATAGAGAGGCCTGGCAGGCCACAGTCCATAGGGTAGCAATGAGTCAGACACTACCAAAGTGACCCTGTGTACATAGGCACAAATGTTTTTTGCCTGTGGCAGCTCTGCCCCAGTGAGAGTTGAGCGTGAAGGTAGCACAGCTGTTTGGGTTGCACAGACCCTTGTGGCGCCAGGTATGCAGAGCCATGCACTGCCTACACGGCAGAAGTTATGGCTCTATTAGTCTTTTTTTGAGCCTCTTGTAACTGGTGATTAGAAGGCCTCTTTGGCCAGTCTTTCTCCATAGCTCCACCCATTCAGGTACTTAGAGGGCTTCCTTGCCTTGGGCCCTTCTCTGTTGTTTGGCACATCAGGCACATAGAGGCGCCCCCTGCCTGGGGTCCTACTCTGTAGATCTGCATGTCAGGCACTTAAAGGGGCACTCTGGGTGGGGTCCTACTCTGTACTTCAGTGCGGCAGGTGCTTGCTAGGCCAGCCTCTCTATTGTTCAGCTGCCAGTGCTGACATGTGGGGAGAGAGAGGCAATGGTGATGACTCCACCACCTATGTATAACTCAGCAGTATCACCTTGCTTCCATGGCTGCCTAGCTTTCCTCACAGGCATTTCCCACCATGATCTCCTACCTCACATCCCCTTGATCCGTCTCTCTGTAGTCAACAGCAGCCTTTGCCCTTGGGTTGCTCCACAGCCCCTAAACTCCAGCTCCAAGCTATTGTGCTGTCTAGGGTATGTATGGCTGTGGAAGGACTGTCTGATTCTTATTCCATTTAGGCTCCACAGATCAGCTGTTTCCCTCTTAGTCTTAAATGTTTCTCCTTTGACTCAGACAATTGCCCGATGTGGGGATCAGACTCCTGCTTCAGTTCCCCCACCTGCCAAGGGCAGGTCCAGTCATACTAACACTCCCATTTNCAAGCTATTGTGCTGTCTAGGGTATGTATGGCTGTGGAAGGACTGTCTGATTCTTATTCCATTTAGGCTCCACAGATCAGCTGTTTCCCTCTTAGTCTTAAATGTTTCTCCTTTGACTCAGACAATTGCCCGATGTGGGGATCAGACTCCTGCTTCAGTTCCCCCACCTGCCAAGGGCAGGTCCAGTCATACTAACACTCCCATTTCCCCCCCTAGTTCCTTCATCCTACCAAGTTTTGCATGGGTCTGTATATTCTTTTCCACTGGTAAGGTACTCCTGTCTGCTCTCAGCTGGTATTCTGCATGCACTTCTGTGTCTGAAGGTGTATTCCTGATTTATCCATGGATAGAAATGTATTCCACATCCACCTACTCCTCTGCTATCTTTCAATTCAAAACCTCACTTTTGATGCATTTTTAAATAGTATGCTTTAGACCTGGGACACAAATGTGAAATTTGCATTTGCTGATACTTTCACCTCTCATGTCAGAGCCTTGTTATTATTTTTTTTTTTTGCCATTCCCATAGCCAAAGTCCATCAATGTAGCATTCCTATACTATAATTCCAGCTATATGTTAACATACTAACTAATTTTTGAGTGACCTCCTCCAGTAGAATTTGCTATTCAAATAGGACTCTTTTGGATGCAAAGGCTTCAAGTTACAAAGAAATAAAATTATAGTGGTGAATAACTGCCACTGAATTTGATATTTTTGAGCTGGGGGCCTAGGCTGATAAAACATACCATTTTTCTAAAAATGATAAGTGAAGTGGAAATAATATATCAGAAATATTTTATGCTGAAGCCTCAAAGCAACTCATGGAAGGTAATATTTCATCTGTTTTTATATATTATGCAAATCCATTTTTTAAACATTATTGTCTTCCAAATATATTTTAAATGTAATATTCATCTTAATATTAATGGCTGATATTTATATTATTCCAAAATGTATAATATTTCTTTAGACAGATCTACATAACTTGGTTCAGTGTTCATTATCAGATCTGATTATAAGTTTTTTATATAAAGATTTATTGCTTCATTGGCACTCTAGGTTGCTGCCCCTGACCTCGGACGTGGGGTAGCTCCTCTCGCCCGGGCTTAGTGTGCCAGCCCGGCTCTCACAAGCGGCCCGCACTTAGTGCACCGGCGTGGCTCTCACAAGCGGCCTGCTACAAAGAACAATATTGCATAGGAACCTGGAATGTCAGGTCCATGAATCAAGGCAAATTGGAAGTGGTCAAACAAGAGATGGCAAGGGTGAACCTCAACATTCTAGAAATCAGCAAACTAAAATGGACTGGAATGGGTGAATTTAACTCAGATGACCATTATATCTACTACTGCAGGCAGGAATCCCTCAGAAGAAATGGNTGGAGTTATTTCTCCACTGATCTCCAGTAGCATATTGGGCACCTACCAACCTGGGGAGTTCTTCTTTCAAGTATCCTATCATTTTGCCTTTTTATACTGTTCATAGTGTTCTCAAGGCAAGAACACTGAAGTAGTTTGCCATTCTCTTCTCCAGTGGACCAGG
The DNA here is from genome assembly GCA_006410675.1 of Oreotragus oreotragus. Classification (NCBI taxonomy): domain Eukaryota; kingdom Metazoa; phylum Chordata; class Mammalia; order Artiodactyla; family Bovidae; genus Oreotragus; species Oreotragus oreotragus. The sequence goes on from SJYX01014457.1 coordinate 480,073, forward strand.
CTTTACATCACAGTTTTTTTGCTGTAATGAAGACAGGCAATTCACTTATTTGACATTCTCCATATTCCACCTCTGCAATATTTATAACTTCTTTTCTTTCTTCTAAATCTTGCATCATAAATGGCCAAATAGAAATTTATATGACCTAAGGCTAAAGCCATCAAATTTGGATTAAATTTTAGTTACCCATTACAGTTACACATTGCAGAATAATTCTTAAAAACTCTTTATTTTATACAGTCTGTTTTGACCAAGCATGAAAAAATATAATTTAGTATATATGATTTAATTGGAAGTATCAATTATTTTTAAATAAAATATTATGCTTCCTTTTTAGAGCTACTTTATTAGAGGTATGGAGCTTATATCTGGAGAAAAACAAGTTGTTTCATGAATTCATTGGTTTGAAAATGAAAGCAACTTTAAGGAATTATCCAGGACATCTCTCGGACACCCATCACAATCTCTTCAAATAGTTCAAACTAATTTGTATTAATATTATTTTTACAGATTCCCTGTTGTGCCAGTTCCTTTGGTAACACTGTCTAAGGTTTAACACAGTTCTTCCTTCTTTATGTTTCATCTCAAACCTTTCTGGTAAAATGCTAATTTGTTTCCTTTTTTTCTGTATTCAGTGAGGATAGCAAATGGCTTGGCCAGGAACTTTAAAAAAAATATTTGTTTGGGATTAATAGATACACATTACTACTCATTTTCCTCCTATAGTTCAGTTCAGTTCAGTTCAGTCGCTCAGTCGTGTCCGACTCTTTGCG